>CM050165.1:427380064-427470064 GCA_027410445.1 Discoglossus pictus
GAGCCTGTTCTGGTTGCTGTATTACGTCTATACAGTATCTGCACTGATGGATGAACCTGTCCTGATTGATGTATTAGGTCTATACAGTATCTGCACTGATGGATGGGCCTGTCCTGATTGCTGTATTAGGTCTATACAGTATCTGCACTGATGGATGGACCTGTCCTGATTGCTGTATTATTTCTATACAGTATCTGCACTGATGGATGAGCCGGTCCTGATTGCTGTATTAGGTCTATACAGTATCTGCACTGATGAATGAGCCTGTCCTGATTGCTGTATTAGGTCTATACAGTATCTGCACTGATGGATGAGCCTGTCCTGATTGATGTATTAGGTCTATACATTATCTGCACTGATGGATGAGCCTGTTCTGGTTGCTGTATTACGTCTATACAGTATCTGCACTGATGGATGAACCTGTCCTGATTGATGTATTAGGTCTATACAGTATCTGCACTGATGGATGGGCCTGTCCTGATTGCTGTATTAGGTCTATACAGTATCTGCACTGATGGATGGACCTGTCCTGATTGCTGTATTATTTCTATACAGTATCTGCACTGATGGATGAGCCGGTCCTGATTGCTGTATTAGGTCTATACAGTATCTGCACTGATGGATGGGCCTGTCCTGATTGCTGTATTAGGTCTATACAGTATCTGCACTGATGGATGGGCCTGTCCCGATTACTGTATTAGGTCTATACAGTATCTGCACTGATGGATGGGCCTGTCCCGATTACTGTATTAGGTCTATACAGTATCTGCACTGATGGATGAGCCTGTCCTGATTGCTGTATTAGGTCTATACAGTATCTGCACTGATGGATGGGCCTGTCCTGATTGCTGTATTAGGTCTATACAGTATCTGCACTGATGGATGGGCCTGTCCTGATTGCTGTATTATTTCTATACAGTATCTGCACTGATGGATGGGCCTGTCCTGATTGCTGTATTAGGTCTATACAGTATCATCACTGATGGATGAGCCTGTCCTGATTGCTGTATTAGGTCTATACAGTATCTGCACTGATGCATGGGCCTGTCCTGATTGCTTTATTAGGTCTATACAGTATCTGCACTGATGGACGGGCCTGTCCTGATTGCTGTATTAGGTCTATACAGTATCTGCACTGATGGATGGATCTGTCCTGATTGCTGTATTCGGTCTATACAGTATCTGCACTGATGGATGGACCTGTCCTGATTGCTGTATTAGGTCTATACAGTATCTGCACTGATGGATGGGCCTGTCCTGATTGCTGTATTATTTCTATACAGTATCAGCACTGATGGATGGGCCTGTCCTGATTGCTGTATTAGGTCTATACAGTATCTGTACTGATGGATGGGCCTGTCCTGATTGATGTATTAGGTCTATACAGTATCTGCACTGATGAATGGGCCTGTCCCGATTGCTGTATTAGGTCTATACAGTATCAGCACTGATGGATGAGCCCGCCCTGATTGCTGTATTAGGGCTATACAGTATCTGCACTGATGGATGGGCCTGTCCTGATTGCTGTATTAGGTCTATACAGTATCTGCACTGCTGGATAGACCTGTCCTGATTGTTGTATTAGGTCTATACAGTATCTGCACTGATGGATGGACCTGCCCTGATTGCTGTATTAGGTCTATACAGTATCTGCACTGACGGATGAGCTTGTCCTGATTGCTGTATTAGGTCTATACAGTATCTGCACTGACGGATGAGCTTGTCCTGATTGCTGTATTAGGTCTATACAGTATCTGCACTGATGGATGAGTCTGTCCTGATTGCTGTATTAGGTCCATACAGTATCTGCACTGATGGATGAGCCTGTCCTGATTGCTGTATTAGGTCTATACAGTATCTGCACTGATGGGTGGGCCTGTCCTGATTGCTGTATTAGGTCTATACAGTATCTGCACTGATGGATGGACCTGCCCTGATTGCTGTATTAGGTCTATACAGTATCTGCACTGATGGATGGACCTGTCCTGATTGCTGTATTAGGTCTATACAGTATCTGCACTGATGGATGGGCCTGTCCTGATTGCTGTATTAGGTCTATACAGTATCTGCACTGATGGATGGACCTGTCCTGATTGCTGTATTAGGTCTATACAGTATCTGCACTGATGGATGGGCCTGTCCTGATTGCTGTATTAGGTCTATACAGTATCTGCACTGATGGATGGACCTGTCCTGATTGCTGTATTAGGTCTATACAGTATCTGCACTGATGGATGGGCCTGTCCTGATTGCTGTATTAGGTCTATACAGTATCTGCACTGATGGATGGGCCTGTCCTGATCCCTGTCCTTCTGTATTAATGAGGTGTTAGTGACACTAGTTAGTAAATAGATGCTGAGGGGGCTGAGACTGGGGCCGCCGGGTTGTCTCCTCCTGTTGGCCGCTGTCAGACACTCAGGCGCTGGGGTCAGAGCCCGGGGAGACCCCGCTCCCTGCCAGAGTCTCTGGATACAAGAGAATAGAGGAAAGAAGACCGGAAAAGGCCATCAAGAGAGGCCTGACAGCTGGGCCGGACTGACTGCAGCAGAGGGGGATGTCAGACCTACACTAAGGCCTGGAGCTGGAGGGGTCTGGAGTGCTGGAGAGGCCTCAGACCTAAACTAAGGCCTGGAGCTGGAGGGTTCTGGAGTGCTGGAGGGGCCTCAGACCTACACTAAGGCCTGGAGCTGGAGGGGTCTGGGGAGCTGGAGGGGTCTGGGGAGATGTGAGACCCAGACTAAGGCCCGGAGCTGGAGGGGCATGGAGTGCTGGAGTGGACTCTGACCTACACTAAGAACTGGAGCTGGAGGGTTCTGGAGTGCTGGAGGGGCCTCAGACCTACACTAAGGCCTGGAGCTGGAGGGGTCTGGGGAGCTGGAGGGGTCTGGGGAGATGTGAGACCCAGACTATGGCCCGGAGCTGGAGGGGCCTGGAGAGCTGGAGTGGACTCTGACCTACACTAAGAACTGGAGCTGGAGGGGCCTGGGGAGATGTGAGACCCACACTAAGGCCCGGAGCTGGAGGGGCTTGGGAGACCTACACTAAGGCCTGGAGCTGGATGGGCTTGGGGGATGTGAGACCTACACTAAGGATGTGAGACCTACACTAAGGCCTGGAGCTGGAGGGCCCTGGGGTGCTGGAGGGGCTTGGGGGATGTGAGACCTACACTAGGGACTGGAGCTAGAGGGGCCTCAGACCTACACTAAGGCCTGGAGCTGGAGGGGCCTCAGATCCACACTAAGGACTTGAGCTGGGGGGAGTGGGGCTTGGGGGGGGATATCAGACTTACACTGAGGATTGGAGTGGAGCTGGGGTGCTGGTGGGTGTCAGACTTACACTAAGGATTGGACTGAGCTTGAGGGACCTAGGGTGCTGGGGGGGGGGGGGTGTCAGACTTACACTAAGGATTGGACTGAAGCTGGGGGGCCTGGGGTGCTGGGGGTGTGTGTCAGACTTACACTAAGAATTGGACTGGAGCTGGGGTGCGGTGGAGTGTCAGACTTACACTAAGGATTGGACATCAGCTGGGGGACCTGGTGTGCTGGGGGGTGTCAGACTTACACTAAGCATTAGACAGGAGCTCGGGGGCCGGGGGTGCTGTGGGTTGTCAGGCTTACACTGAGGATTGTTCTGTAGCCGGAGGGGTGTCAGACTTACACTGAGGATTGGACTGGAGCTGGAGGGACCTGGGGTGCTGGGGGTTGTCAGGCTTACACTGAGCCTTGTTCTATAGCCGAAGGCGCTCCTTGCCAGCAACCATGGACTTTAAGGCCCCAAATGTGGACCCTTGCGAAGCGAGGAGCCGCATTTGCGGAGGTGGAGGCTCCCACCGCGACCGCAACATTTACGGACTTAGCATCCGCATATACGAGCCGCGCCACTTACAAACAAAAATATTACGACCTTGCAAAAATACGACATTAGCGGCCGAAACCTGCGCACACCGAAACACTAAAAACACACACAACAAACACATAAAAAGATTACCCACAGCAAAGGGGGAAGTTATAAGTCAATTTAGGTAGAAATTAAAGAGTTTAGACACCCGAAAATCCCCTACGCAAGAGAAAAAATGTCCGCCAAACAAAACGAAAATGAGGCTAAAGGACCCTAAACACGCAAAACACCACGAAACACATACGGATTTGTCAAAAAAGCCGTACAAGAACAAGGACGCAAAATCGGCCACAGCCGCGTAATACACACATTAGGCGCCATGAAGTGTTTATATCTGTGGTACAATAATAGCTGAGCAAACACACCAGGGAGAGGGATAACTATCTGTGGGGTAACAATATATAGGAATAAACCTATGACGTGCCTCAGATCCGCTCCTTGGCCGCTCACCACTACAGAGACCTTTAAAATGACAAATACAGGAAAATAACTGAGATCACATGTGTTACATATATTAGTGGAGAAAAGGTAAAACATACATGATACTATACTGATGTTATTATTAGGACATTGGGCTGGATTCACTAACCCTCGCCTGTGAACCTTGCCGCGTTTCACTACTTCCCTGTGTTAAATAATATTCCTACTTATATTGATCTGTAGAGCAACAGGCGTCACCCGCCCTTCTCTATCCTGTCTGTAGTCACTGGCCTGGTTCAGTAAAAGCTTATGTTTGAATATAGAAGAATCCACATTGTCCGGCTTCAACACTTCCCACTATTGTTATGCTGTGGTTTTCTTCTTCATCAGCATAAAAGCAGGTAGCTTGCATGATAACTGCAAACCCTGCTCATCCGGAAATGTAAACACACCTCTCACACATTATGTTCAACAAAGTATAATGGATGCCTCCAGGGACCACCAGAATTGTCACAATATATACATATATATATATAAATATATATATATATATATATATATATTCTAATTAGCTGTATGATCTTTTCCTCACTGTTCAAAATTATATTTTTTCATTCTACTGGTATTTTTTAAACAAATACTTGTAACATAAAACATTGGGGAAAAGCTTATTTCCTATGATTAAACCACCATTATTGCTATGTTGCTAAACATAGCATTTTTTGATCAGTATGCTAATTTAGGACTTAGTGTGCTGATTAGTGTGAGTAGAGCAAGATAATATTGGAGTAGAATATATTTTGACCCAGAAACAAAAAATCAAACGGTGTCAAAGTCAAACATTAGTATTAATAATCCATATTATTCCATTATAACTGGTGAATATCTAAAAAAATATATGGACATATTATTACAGTGTTTAAATCTATCTATCTATCTATCTATCTATCTATCTATCTATCTATCTATCTATCTATCTATCTATCTATCTATCTATCTATCTATCTATCTGTCTATCTATCCCTGTATCTATCTATCTATCTATCTATCTATCTATCTATCTATCTATCTATCTGTCTATCTATCTATCTATCTGTCTATCTATCCCTGTATCTATCTATCTATCTATCTATCTATCTATCTATCTATCTATCTATCTATCTATCTATCTATCTATCTATCCCTGTATCTATCTATCCCTGTATCTATCTATCTATCTATCTATCTATCTATCTATCTATCCCTGTATCTATCTATCCCTGTATCTATCTATCTATCTATCTATCTTATCTACCTAATCCATTAAACATAATGTGATTTTTAGAAAGTAAATTTAAAAAAATATGCTAATTGATTACTTTTTTCGCAATTATGTTGCTGCAGAATCTACAATTGCAGCTTCCAATGATCTACTTCCCGAATGAATAAAGGACATTTCTATCCGCACAATAGCTTTATGGCAGCTACAACTGCCAGTGTCCTCATTAGGATGAATGCCATTTGTTTACAGTGACAAGCCTTGTTAAGACAGAACCAAGAAAAAGATTAGTAAAGAATAATTACAAATAATAGTGAAAGTGAAAGTGTGGTTAATCACCATATAAAAAATGCCCACTGTGGGCTTTAATACACCATATTACTGTATTTTATTAATAATAATTAAAGTTTTATTAATAAACGTAATTTTTTTGTGTTCTCGACGATTCTTTACGAGACTGAATTACTGACAGTGTCCTAAACGTATTTAGAATAGAGACATATATATTAAAAAACAAATAGTGTTAGAACTGTGCTAAATTAGGAAAAATGACATAATATTTAGGACTGTTCTGTATTATTAATTCAAATAACCTAGATAACAGAACTGTGCTGAATTAATAAATATTACATAGTAATTATAACTATATATAAATTAATAAAGATCAATTATAACTGCTATATTAATAAATATTAAATAGTAATTAGAACTGCGCTACATTAATGCATAGTAAATAGTATGACGAACTGTGCTATAATAATAAAAATCATGTAATCAGTACCTTGCTATATTAATAAAAATCATATAGTAATTAGTAAGTAAGGTGATAGAACTGTGCAATATAGATAAATATTGCATAGTATGTAGAACTGTGCTATAATAATAAAAGTCATACTAATTAGTAATGTGCTTTATTAATAAAACTCATACTAATTAGTAATGTTCTATATTAATAAAACTCATACTAATTAGTAATGTGCTATACTAATAAAATCACATCCATTATGGAGTAAGTTATGTGCTGGTGTGTTATTATTGCACTGTTGTAGGCTCCTGTAGGCACTTCCTCAGCTGGCCTGGGCTGCTGACCTAACATCAGAGGGTTTTCCTGAACTGTAAACACTCCTCAGTCTTTATATGAAGTGTCTCTCACACAGATAAACACAGACACTCTCTGGCGGTCTAAGTGCTGGACTGGCTGAGTTTCCATGGTACTTAGTCTGCTAGGAGACTAATAAAGAGCGCACTGTATGGTGTGACCAGTTATAAGGCATGTTAATGAGAAATAGACCCGTCCACATGTAAACTTACACTCACATACAGTATAAGCACACGGACACACATTCACAATTTGCAGTATTTTTTACAATATTCAGTTGATAAAATATGGATGTACGTGACACCCCTGGACTTTATTGTTTACAACCTAGGGCTACCCCTTCGATAACCATTGATTTCCCTATTTGCTCTGTCTATGGTCTAGAGACCCTCACCCCAGTGAATACCTCTTGTGTCTGGGTGTTTTGGACATTGTGCTTAACCACTTGTTTTGATAACTATGGTCATGTTGAAGATGCCTCACCCTTTAGATTGTAAGTATGCAAGTTTTCAATCTTGTGTCGGCGCTTTAGGGAAAGCACTGTATACAGTTGATTTTAAACTCACTAACAGGGCCCTCCATTATTTTGCAACTGGTATGTATAGCGCTACTGAATATGTTGGAGCGTTACCAATAAATTATAATAATAATAAATAAGTATTGGTATGTTTTTTTATGTGTAGTTTTGTAATTCATATATTGTGATCAAATTATTGTTTATGGGACATGTCTAGGAGGAAACATTGTGAAACTAATACTATGGGACATTCAGCATTGAAGACCTCATGCTGAGTAATTAGGTTAGTTGGTCATTGTATCGTGATTACATTGCATTTTAATTAATTGAATTACTGGGACCTTTTTGTATTCCCATGTATAAGTCCCTGTGTGTTTCAATAAAATGCCTTAAAACATTCTTTAAGTATACGACTGTGCCAGCTGTATTTCTGAGTGGTGGAAATGAGTTTTTAATCACTTTGCTCCAGTGAGCTATCTAGGAATCCTGCATATACATTCCAGAACTGCTTTCCTGCTCTCCACATATTACAGAGGAATCCCTAGCAAGATGGGATCCATTCATTGGCCGGTCCAGCTGGTCCTTCCTCGTGATAAATGTTAACCTACCTGAAGTGTTGGATCTGACCCCACCTCCCTCCTATCACATAAGTCACATTACTTGTCGTGGAGCCATTGAAGTTGTATTATTTTGGAGTTGTATTCCTTTCATCTGGTTAATTAGCCATTATTTGAAACATAAGGCACTCAAAAAACATTGATATCACTAATAACTTCAGGTGGAGTCACATTCACACATGGACACATTTTATATAGAGTTGGCTTCATTGTTGACTTTGGAAACTCCTTGAACTAAAAGCGAGCAAGTGAGCTACACTTGCAGAGATTCTTGTGCGAGTTGCCAGTTCCTTCTCCAGTGGGCCACAGCATACAGCTTCTGGTAACTCTAGGTGGTCTCCTATCCAAGTACTGAACAGGCCCATCCCTTCTTGGATTCAGGGTGGTGTGACCTATTGGTTTCCTGACTGGAATTGAACACAGGTCCCAGTGGTGAAAGCAACAAATCCGAACCACTGGACCACCAGGGAACCCGCTTTCTCTGTGTGAACAAATCCCCCCATGGAAAGCACACATTGCAGCACTTCACAGCCACGAGACGCTAAGGGAAATTGTTTATATGTAAAAAACTTTCTTGAAAAATTAAATTCCATAATAGGAAAATGGTTTTAATATTACAAAAAGCTACATTTAATTATTTGGGTCAGATACTAATATTATTGCTAATCTATTACTAAAAAAGAAATCAAACCTTATTGTTTGACCACTACAGAAAATGAAACGGCCATTGAAGACATTTTTTTCTTTGTTGCTTCTGACAGAGGACATTTGATAATGTTGAACAGTGTGGTTTTTTTGGAAATGAAGTTCCTGGGCCAGAATAAACTGCTTTGAATGTATAACTCTCTTTTGGGGCTTGTTCGTGTCAGCCAATGTGCAGCAATACAGCTGTATGAGTGTCTGCCAATGAGATATAGAGTCTCGTATAGTCTGCTGACGCACAGGTATTTCCTGTTGGTTTACAATAAATGTAAACATGTACTAAATATGTTTTCATGAATAAAAACAACATTTGTAGTATTTAAAACTTACTTATGTAAATGCATGATGGCAAACTTTTGCATTCTGTGTCCCTTTAATTTATTTTACTTATACTGTGTCCCTTTAACAATCTTGCAACCAAAGGTACAGCAAAGCAGGTAAAGGGTTAAATATAGTCTGTCCCTCAGTGTAACATGTACATGTACAGAGTACAGGACACAGCTCTCAGGACACAGCTCTCAGGACACAGCCCTTAGGACACAGCACTCTGGACAAGCCCTTAGGACACAGCACTCAGGACACAGCTCTCAGGACACAGCTCTCAGGACACAGCACTTAGGACACAGCTCTCAGGACACAGCTCTCAGGACAAGCTCTCAGGACACAGCACTCTGGACAAGCCCTTAGGACACAGCACTCAGGACACAGCTCTCAGGACACAGCTCTCAGGACAAGCTCTCAGGACACAGCACTCAGGACAAGCTCTCAGGACACAGCACTCTGGACAAGCCCTTAGGACACAGCACTCAGGACACAGCTCTCAGGACACAGCTCTCAGGACACAGCTCTCAGGACACAGCACTCTGGACAAGCTCTCAGGACACAGCACTCTGGACAAGCCCTTAGGACACAGCACTCAGGACACAGCTCTCAGGACACAGCTCTCAGGACACAGCACTCTGGACAAGCTCTCAGGACACAGCTCTCAGGACACAGCTCTCAGGACACAGCACTCTGGACAAGCCCTTAGGACACAGCACTCAGGACACAGCTCTCAGGACAAGCTCTCAGGACACAGCTCTCAGGACACAGCACTTAGGACACAGCTCTCAGGACAAGCTCTCAAGACAAGCTCTCAGGACACAGCACTCTGGACAAGCCCTTAGGACACAGCACTCAGGACACAGCTCTCAGGACACAGCTCTCAGGACAAGGTCTCAGGACACAGCTCTCAGGACAAGCTCTCAGGACACAGCACACAGGACACAGCACACAGGACACAGCACACAGGACTAGCTCTCAGGACACAGTACTCAGGACACAGCTCTCAGGACACAGCTCTCAGGATGCAGCTCTCAGGACAAGGTCTCAGGACACAGCTCTCAGGACACAGCTCTCAGGACACAGCTCTCAGGACAAGCTCTCAGGACGCAGCTCTCAGGACGCAGCTCTTAGGACGCAGCTCTCAGGACGCAGCTCTCAGGACGCAGCTCTCAGGACGCAGCTCTCAGGCCGCAGCTCTCAGGACACAGCACTCTGGACAAGCTCTCAGGACACAGCTCTCAGGACAAGCTCTCAGGACGCAGCACACAGGGCGCAGCACTCAGGGCGCAGCACACAGGACGCAGCACACAGGACACAACTCTCAGGACAAGCTCTCAGGACGCAGCTCTCAGGACGCAGCACACAGGACGCAGCACACAGGATGCAGCACTCAGGGCACAGCACACAGGACGCAGCACACAGGACACAACTCTCATGACAAGCTCTCAGGACGCAGCACACAGGACGCAACACACAGGACACAGCACTCAGGGCGCAGCACACAGGACGCAGCACACAGGACACAACTCTCATGACATAGCACTCAGGACACAGCTCTCTCTTAGTATCCTTACATTCCAGACCTGTGACAAGTGACAAGCCCTGAGACTGTGCAGACAGCGTGAGACACTAGGCAGATGTGACATACAGTGAGTCATATTAGAGCTCATAATGTAATTTGTTTAACACAACATGTTGTATTATACCCACTGGGCCTCGGGCTGCCGCTGGTGGGGGAGGCATTGAGTACAACTTATATTTCTGGAAAGGATTAAATCCACATGTATATGAAAATAACCTGTCAGTTATATAGAGACACAAGAGCTGACAACCTCATCAGGCAAGAAATGCAGCCAGCGCCACCACAGTATCCAGCGACACAGCGGCGGCTGATTGGGGTCAGAGATTTTCCTTTTTTTTTAAAGCTTTTTTTTAATAACATATTAAACCTGTCCATCTATAAGCTCAGGTCATAATACATCACTGGTCACTATTTCACTCAGTGCAACACATACCGAGAACCAGAAATAAAACCCTGATAGCATTTCAGACTACTGGAATATATCCTGATCCACAACTACTTTGCCTTCAACAAATATACCTACAAATTTAGAAAATAATGGGGACCGGAATGGGTACCAAAATGGCACCACAATATGCTATATATTTATGGCCGACCTGGAACAGAGATTATTGTCCACATATGTCTACAAACCCTACAGAAACTAGCACTATATAGATGATATGTTCATCATATGGACAGAAGGAGAGAAAAATCTCAGAGACTTCCACAATTTGTTCAATACATTTCACCCATCTATTAAACTTAAAATAGATTCCTCTACAGAACACGTGAACTTTCTGGACACTATCATATCCATCACAAATGGCAAACTCTAATCATCTTTATATAGAAAACCTACAGACAGATGCAGCCACCTTCACAGCTCTAGTTTCCATCCCTCTCACACTAAGCAAGCGATAATTCTTAGTCAAGCCCTCAGATACCATTGTGTATTTTCAAACACAGAGGACCGTTACAAAAACATAAAAAAACTATCGGAATCCTTCAGGCAGAAGGGTTACAAACCTGGTGTTATTACAGAGAAATGAATCATTAAAACACCCTGGAAGCACCTGTTACAGTACCAAACTAAATAAAATACTTCATGTAAACCACTGGTCAACACATACCACCCGGCTCTAGAAGAAATATGCAAAATAGTTAAGGATTTACAGCCACCACTAACATATGACACAGAATTAAAACATATATTCCCAAGTCTCCCATTCTGGCATTTAGACAACCATCAAACCTGAGACAAACATTGGTGAACAGAAGATTGGCAAATGAACAGCACCACAGAGAAAATGGCACCAAACCCTGCAATAAAAATCGCTGCAAATGATGTCAACACATCTGCAGATAGGAGACAGCCACACATAAGAACAAAACCTAAAGGGTTATATTCATGTACATCCTCCAATGTGGTCTACATAATACAATGTACTGTATGTGAAAGGGGATGCTACATTGGGGAGACTTTCCATCAAAAAGTATAATTAAAACCGTTATTGTACCCCAGTTGGACACCACTTTTCCCAGAATAACCACTCCATGCAAAACCTGAAAATCTAAATACTCAGAGGACATTTCAGAACTATACAGGAAAGAAAGACATTTGAAATGAAAACAATAACACTCTTTGATACTAAAAATGCAGACCTAAATTTAAACATGGGATCTCACTACCCAAATTTTTTGTAACCCTCCATCATTCCTAGTCATGTTTTTTTCTTTTTTTTTTATGTTTTATTGCGGCCTTTCTAATGCTCAAGATGCGAGGATATTTATTGCCCAATTTATTGCTCTGGGTTTCACTTATCTGAAACTATTGCAGACATACACACTTGACTGAACAGAATATTATTCATGATGCCTGTCACTTTGAATTTACTCACTTAAAAATCAGCATTGCTTTGGATAAAGAGAGGTTGTTCTCAAAAGCTTTTCATTATTATTATTATTAATGTGTTTGTCCAATAAAAAGGTATCACTATATACTGCAACAATTATCTATCTATCTATCTATCTATCTATCTATCTATCTATCTATATTAATTCCCCTTCTGGATTACTACCTTCTCGTGGAGACAGGCTTATGTAGCTCAATGAGGCTGTGAGCTATACCATGTAGGGTCATGATGGGCAGGTCCTAGCAGAGAGATCAGACAAATACTGAGACGGAAGTGGCAACCCACTTCAGTATCTTTGCCAAGAAACCCATCAGGATAAGCACAACCAGACACACAGACATATGTGCATGGTATAGTGGGTCCATAAGGTCACTAAGAGTCGGACACAAATGAAGGACTGAACAACCACAACAACATATATAAATTATAACTTTATGTGTATATAGTATGTCAGTAAGTGTCAGCTACAGTCACTATGTATAGACATATGTAAATATATTTCAATGTACTGCACTGCATCTCTTGCCCCTAGGCCAGGGCTTTTTGGAGTCAGCAACAACACACGCCTGATAGTACTGTATGTTCGCTGTATTGAGTATCTTTATGCAAATTTTACTTCTGATACTATTCAGATTGTAATTCATATATTTTGTGGAGGAGAAATCAATGCAATTAATTACTGATGAGCCCCTGGGTCCATTGTCTTATGTGCAGCCACCTGCAAAAATAATAACAGGGCATGCTCTCCGGGTCTTATTTGTGGAGATTTCTGCATTCAAGACAAATTTAGTTTTTTAGTTGATAGAACGCTTATTGTTTTAAATGATACCATATACTGCAGTGTTACTTTACCAGTACAGTGCACCTTCATGTTATATTGTATATATTGTGTCAGTTCTACAAATAGATACGCACGGTTTTGTATTTTATTTATTTATTTGTATTCTTGTTATTGCTGTATAATGGATGTATCAGGCAGTATGTGTAGGAATTTTACCAAACAGTAAGTTCTGTTGTTGTGGTCAGTGTCTCCAGGACAAAGTGATCTCAGGTAGATACAATGTATCAGTTTGTGTCTTTGTCTGGCTCAGCAAATAGAAGAGGAAGTTTTGCTAGAAAAAGAAAATAAACAGGGCCTCCTCCGCACTGCTCTCTGTATCAGCACATTCATTCCTCAAATATGTACTTATATGGGGAGGGAAGAAGGATTTATAATACTTATTATTATTATTATTATTATTATTATTATTAATAATAATAATAATAATAAAAACACAGGGGGGCATCTAGCCTGCCTATTCTCTCTATCATGGGTGTAGGAACTGGAGGGGAAAGGGGGGATGGGGACAAACCCCCCCCCCCCAGATTTTTCTATGTTTGAATGTATGTATATATAAGTTATTTTACGGCCTGTGTATCCCCCCAGAATTATTCTGGCTCCTACACCCCTTCTCTCTATATTAAATGCTTTATCATATTAATATCAAAATACTATCAATTCACTACAAAACAATTAAAAACATTTATATAAAACAAAATATTGACTACAGAGCTCCTTTAACGAGGTGACCTTATTAATTGTATGCCCCTTAATATAATTGTTATTTAAAATTCACAATTTGTTCCAAGAAACCCCCGGAGTAACAGTTTTTCACTTCTAGAACACCCTTTCTTCCTGTTTTCTCTCATGAGAGTTGCCAGCTTTGCTCTAATGCTGCTAACTGGCAGACAGTGACATGCTGTGTGTCTAAGGCGAAGTGTAAATCTGATATCACAATTACGTTGAAGAGGATGAAATTAAGTGATCTAGTTTACACTTTCATATAAAACAAAAAAATCAAAATAGTTCCTTGAATTAGTTTAATTGGATCAGTGTATATGTTTATATGTATTAATTGCTGCCTGAGAAGCATTCAGTTGCTTCAGCTAAAATGTTTAAATCTTTCAACAGGACTAATTGAAATACAATCAATCTGCAAAGCTTTCCATTGAAAAGAGGCAACATGTACAAAAATAAAATAATACAGACTCTAATTTATTACTTTTTATGTAATTATGCTGCTGTGAAATCTACCATTTTAGTTTTCATCAATCTACCTGTTGGAGTGAGAAGAGACTTTGACTATAAGGGAAGTCTATAACTGTACAATGGGAATGGGGCATCTATAACTGTTAGTACATTCAGGCGGTCTGATGGAATGCTCTTTAGTATACAAAGACACAACCTGTTGAGACAGAAACTACAAGAAGCATACTCAGTAAAGATAATGGAAGCCTGGAGTAAATAATAATAATTGCATATAAAAGTGGAAAAAAATGTTAGGGCTTTGAGTATTTACTTATATATTTATTTATTTATTGCATTCTAAAAACATTTCCCCCATTATCAAAGTTTGTATGGAAAGAAATATGATCACAGCAAATCAAACCACGGATCTAATGGTGTATGAACTTAGTAAATATAAATTAGATTAGTGAATCACAACATATTAAACATGATGGCGAGTCTGGTAACCGATTATCATCCTTATTAAATTGGGATTCGGCCAATTGAATAGGGTTCTATATACGCACACAGCATATTTTTTTACAGAAGTTTTAGTTAGTGAACTTCTATCCAAAAGCAAGGTCTTCACTAACTAAAAACTTCTGTAAAAAAATTATGCTATGTTCTTATATAGAGCCCTATTCAATTGGCCAAATTGCAATTTAATAGGGCTGTATGTCTTGAGTGGGGGATAAAGGGCCAGTGGTAACATATTAGTTGGGATGTTCTTAATCCTTTGTTAATACTAGAAGGCCCTACAATGTATTACAGTCCCCTAGGATATAGAAAGGGTTAACACACGATTTCCTGCTAACACCCTGAACATAATGTTGTGTCGACAGAACCAGCGTCAGACTTTCTAGTCGTACGGAAAATCAGTTTGATGCTTTTGGAAGCGATGGAACTGAAAGCTCCGGCTACCAGGTGTCCGATAAGATAAGGACAGAACGGGTAACGTAAAGAGCAGTGTTTTACAAAGTACACAAGAAGGATATATATATAATAATTATATCTATAAATATATATCACATATATAGTTCTCAGCAGCGAAGGCTTGCCAAAATCTGTTGGTAACGCAATGTTAAAACTGCGGGCAGGTGTGGCCAGACAAGGAGCGCCGAAGGCGCTCTTTGCGGTGGTGGTGATGAGCGCCAGAGGAGCTTATCCCTAAGACCCCATACGACTTAGGCAGGGAGCGCCGAAGGTGCTCACTGCACTGGTGGAGATGAGCACCGTACGCTTATCACTACGACCCCGTACGCATTAAGCATCATACCTACGACCCGCAGAACTGCAGAACAACAGAAAACTCAAACACACAATTCACAGTGCGTGACCCGTAGCACTTTGAAAAAAAGTTACGACCCGTAACACTTTGAAAAGGAAACTGCCACTTAGAGAAAATAAAATACGACCCGCAAAAAATACGAATTTAACAACCGGACCGCGCACATCAAAAAACCTGAAAAACACAACAAATACAAAAAAAAAATACCAAAAACATCACACACAGCACGGGGGGACAGCCACTGGAAAATCTGAACAAGAAAAAAATGGCCGCTGAAAAAAACGAAAACGAGGCTACACGAACCCTAAACACGCAAAACACCGCCAGGCACATACGACTTTTAGTCAGGAACGTATGAGGTACAAAATACACTATTAGGAAGGACGGAAAATGCTCCAGACCCGCGTAACGCATACACAATCGTTTTACAACACTACCTTAAAACTAATAACATTACTATCCTAAAATACCGCATTACACAATTAAACTAACGGCTTCCCCTCGCGCACGCGGCCTATTTACACTGCACACTGCAGACATTGCTCACACTTACACCTCACCTCACCAACAGTCCAAATCTACATTGTATGCTGCCGGAACATCAAAACAGATTGTTAGCTCTTCAGCATATTGATTGCTGGATATATTCATTACAAATAGGTAAAGTATATTAATTAATTAATTATTATACAAAAATATATTATTATTAAAAAAAAACAGAGCAGAGGAGAGACACGCTTTGCCAAAGGCGCTCACAATGAGCACCGAGGGTGCTCAGAGGAGCAAAAGTACACAAGAGGAGAGGCTAGCAATGAGCGCCGAAGGTACTCAGAGGACTAAAAGCCTTACATTGTGTGGCAAACAGCATTATCTGCCTTACAATTTTATTGCTGTCATTCTTTGACGGGCAAGTTGCTAGTATATATATAAAATATATATATATATTTTATGATGCCTATGTGGAAGAGAGGGGTGATTACATTATTGTAGATCAGTGCTTGTATTTATTGATGCAAGCTGCCTGTTTGTGGGTTGGAAGGGAAGTGGGTTTGGTGTCAAATTCTAAGAGATGCAATTATCTAATTAATTCTCCTCAACTCTTACTCGTCCCTCATTCCTCATCCCTTTCCCCACTGATAGGTAAAAAGAACACACCATCCCACCATGATCCAGCTATAAGCAATTAAACAGAGACAAAGATAAAATCTTCTACACATGAATAGACTCTACAAAAGTTTTGAGTTTCTCTAAAAATGTGTTATTTGCATATCCTACATAGCTGCTAATGTTACACACACGTACAGTTTTCTTGTACTACAGTGATACTTTATATATATATATATATATATATATATATATATATATATATATATATATAGTAATTTAGTAATTATTAATCTATATATATATATATATATATATATATATATATTAATAATGAGTATTGCAATATAATTTGATACCAAATGACGAGCTTTCGAGAGGCTCAACCTCTCTTTATCAAGTCTCAAGCAATACTTATTTTTAAGACTTGATAAAGAGAGGTTAAACCTCTCGAAAGCTTGTCATTTGGTATCAAATTATATTGCAATACTCATTTTTAATATATATATATATATATATATATATATATATATAGATTAATAATTACTAAATTACTATATATATATATAGATTAATAATTACTAAATTACTATATATATATATAAATAATTACTAAATTACTAGATTACTGGACATTCACGGCTGCTTCACTCTTCAATATATATGTATATATATATATGTTTTTATTAACTTATTTTCTAGACATTCAAATAGAATCACTAATGTACTATTCCTCATTTTTACTAATATATATATATATATATAGACACACACACACTGCTTAGGGGAGGTGTTCGTCTCATATAGATGGATTGAGCATTCATGAGAAATGAGTAGAGCATTTTGTTATAATTTGTTACAAAGCCTCTCCTGGGACGGTGATAACGCAGAAACATGAACTATTTCAGACTTAATTAGGGCTAAAGAGTCCCAAAGGCTTCCCACTCTTGTAAGCTCCCTCAGAGCCAATAAAACCAAATTGGTGTCCTTGACTAATGAGATGGCAGCCTATCTAAATAAAGAGGCTCTCTGGTCATTATTTACTATTGCTACTGACAGCCCTATCCCTGCAGAGCATCACTCTGGTACAAGAATGTGCCTGATACATATCCATTCAGTGCAGGTTGTGAGAGCTTTCAATGGATTGATATGTTCCTTCCTTATTTGTACAGCAGAAGTTCACAGAAAGGTCCAGATTTACTATGTGTAGGTATTTACTAAGCTATCATAGAGCCTGTGATGGTGAGGGATATTTACTAAGTTATCAAATTATTAAACGATGGGATTAGAGGGATTTACTAAGCATCTCAAGTGGTGGGGATAAGGTGAGTTGGTCTGTGAGCTCATATTTCCCCATAGGAAATAGTGCATAGTAAATACAGTGATACATATATATGCCACTTGAGATGCTAAGTAAATTCTCCTCAAGGTGTGAATAGTTGTAGTGACAGTTTTCCCCATGGGAATAGAATATAATCAATATAGGGATAAACATCAGTGAAGCTTAGTAAATCTCTATCCATATCGCAGCGGCTGTGAGAACTCAGGGCCTCATTCAATTGCGATTTGGCCAATTAAATAGGGCTTTATATAAGCACAGAGCATATTTTTTTTACAGAAGTTTTTAGTTAGTGAATTTCTATCCAAAAGTAAGATCTTCACCAACTAAAAACTTCTGTAAAAAAAATTGCTCTGTGCTTATATAGATCCCTATTCAATTGGCCAAATCGCAATTGAATGAGGCCCTTAGTAAATATACCTCTAAATCTCCCTTTCCCACTGGAAAAAAAAAATACATTTTTATTTACTTCTTAGATTTCTTTGGAAACTATTAAGTTTAATTTAGCAAAAAAGCACATAATAAATATGGCCATTTTTAGTTAAAGGGTCATTATAAAGGTCTCTAATATGTTGTAAATCTATAGGCGGTAACAATCATATTACTAACAATTAAATTAATAATTATATTTTCTTACAGCAAACATACATTGAATTCTGTAGTTTTCCTGATCCACCCAACAAGTCCTTGCTTTTATCTTTAAGCAACAATATAAAAATAGATAATCATTTCTAAAATAATAATAATTTGATAAAGCACATGTTATTACATGATATTAAATGATCTCATAAGTGACAATCTATAGGCGGAGCCATAAATATCTTGTCTTGTTCACTTTCTATTTCAAATGGTAATACTAAGCATCTCAGGTGGCTGAGATGTGCATCCCTTGATTTACTATATACTATCTACTATGGGGAAAGGCTGATATCAAAGCCATTTACTAAAGGAATAGGGTTTCCAGACAAAAGTCAGGAAAGCCATGATGAATTGCCTTTGATTGTGGTAGTCAAATGGTATTTACAGATAGATAAATGCAAATGTAATACAATTAAGAGAAGTGTCAGTTCTGGTAATTGTCAGTGAAGGTTCATGTGTCTGGAAGTGCTGGAAGATCAGCCCCTGCAAAGAGGCGTCAGATTAATGGTCTGATGTTACTGATGATAGCCTTGGCCTCTATACTTTTGTCCCTATCTACTCTTGGCCTATATACTCTTGGTCCTATCCACTCTTGGTACTATCCACTCTTGCTCCTATCCACTCTTGGTACTATCTACTCTTGGTCCTATCTACTTTTGGCCTATCTACTCTTGGTCCTATCCACTCTTGGTCCTATCTACTCTTGGTCCTATCCACTCTTGGTCCTATCCACTCTTGGTCCTATCTACTCTTGGTCCTATCCAGTCTTGGTCCTATCTACTCTTGGTCCTATCCAGTCTTGGTCCTATCTACTCTTGGTCCTATCCACTCTTGGTCCTATCCACTCTTGGTCCTATCAACTCTTGGTCCTATCTACTCTTGGTCCTATCCACTCTTGCTCCTATCTACTCTTGGTTCAATTCATGGCTGGGTGTATTTAATAAGTCCAGTAGTCTGGGTCAGGCTGCTCATCCTTTCTCAATATTTTAGTCCTGTCTAACTCAATCCTGCCTAACTCAGTCATGCCTGTTCCTATTAACGCAATTCTGCCTGCTTCCATTGCCGTGTATATGACAGAACCAAGCACAGTCTCAATCTCTTCCTATCCTATCAGTTTATTCACTATCTGCTCCTCTCTACTCAGTCCATGCCTGATCTCCTGTCTATGGGGCCATTTTCTCAGTCCTGCCTAGTTCTTTTTACTCACTCCCTGCTTGCTCATATCTACTTAATACCTACATGGTTTTTCTATTCATTATTGGCCTGGTATTATCTGCTCAGCCCCAAAGCAGGGTGTAGGAACTGGGGGGGGATGAGGGGGATAACCCCCCCCCCCCCCCAGATTTTTCAATGTGTGTGTTTATGTGTATGGAAGCAGTTGTGTGGTATTTTTACACGCTATGTGGTATCCCCCCCCCCCCCCAGATTTTCTTTGGCTCCTACACCCATGCCCCAACAATATTGAGATAATAGAACTTCCTTGCCCTTATTGCTCAGTCTTTGCTGCTCCTTTCTACATAATTCCTGCCTGTTTCTATCTACTCAACCACGGCTTGATCCTACTCAGACCAGGCAGGCTTATTACTTGAACATGGATTACCTTTTTAGGGCCATATTCAATAAGCAAATCCCTTGAACTCATAAATTTGGCTTTGGGTGTGTTTTTTGATAAACGTTTATATGCATTCTATTGACTTAAGAATTCATTAGTGCCAATAAGTAATATTTACCGAATATGTAGCTATATTAAGAGTGATTTTAAGTGTGTATAAATTTACGAATTGGGCAATAGAATAGGGGCCTTAGTCTCTACCCAGTCTTTTCCAAGTCAATCCATGCTTGTGTATGCGTCCCATCAACTCCATGCCATCTGCTTCTTCCTATCAAAGCTGGCCTTCTTTTACCACCCAATCCATGTATAGTTCTAAAAACTCAAACCCTGCCTAGTCTTCTTCTTATTATTCTTATTATTTTTATTGCCAAGTATCTATTAAATTGCCCACATTTTACGCAGTGCTCTCCAGCTAGAGGTATATACATTTACATTTAGAGGTCAGTCATCCTACTCTATACTTGTCCTGAGTTCACAGAATCAACCATGGACTATCTCTACTAACTCCCTGCCTGTGCCAAGAAAGAAAGAAAGAAAAAGAAAGAAAGAAAGGAAAAAAAAAGAAAGAAAGAAAGAAAGAAAGAAAGAAAAAAAAAAAAGAAAAAAAGAAAAAGAAAGAAAGAAAAAAAAAGAAAGAAAGAAAGAAAAAGGAAGAAAGTGAAAGACAAGCCTTTATTGTGTATTTCTTGACAGCAGCTGATAAGTGTCACACCTCTTATACCCCTGTCCCACTGGGTCACTTTACACCCTGCCTATCCCTGGGTCAGAATACAGCATGGATATCACCAAGTGACAGCCCTGCTCCAATTACCCTGTAACCTTGGACCATATTGATCCCCATTCATTGCTCTACAGTCAGTGCAAAGTGCAGGCTTTATTAGGCTATTGATTTTGCATTTAATGAAATAGGGAACTAACCACTGTTTACATATGAGCTGGATATCCCAGGTGGCCTTGGGGGAGTTTTAAAAAAAAGGCAGATGTGTTTTTAAGGACATAATTATATATAAAATAATTTAATATTTTTATGAATCAATGTATTATTAGTATTAATAATAATAATTGTAATATTATTATTATTATCAATAATAATAATAATAATTATATAATATAATATTTTTATGAATCATTGTACTATTATTGTTATTATTATTATTAATAATAATAATAATAATTATTATTATTATTATTATTATATTGTATAATTAAGAGGATCAAGGGGTATGGTGAATGTTACTAAATACTTATGCTGATATTTGAATAGAGGAACCTGCAATAAATGATTGCATTTAGAAGGGAGAACACTTGAAATATTCAAGTTTATAAAGACTATCTCCTGGCATTCATGTCTACTAAATCATTCATTTTCATTGTTACAATCTGGATAGTGCAGGGTTACAAAATGCAACTGAATGAAAAAAAAATACAATCATGCAAACTGACACAATATTATAATCTCTGTTTACAAAAATTGTATAATTCGTATCCAAAACATTTAAACATAATTTGCAAACATATATTGTAATTAACTGCACTCAATTAGGGATAGCAAATAACAAAATACTAATATGGAGATTTAAATAGAAATCGTGCCATTAAAATATATGGATGAATTCAAACAGAAAGAGCAAATGGTCTAAAATGTGCGTATTATATTAAATTATATAGTTTATTTATAATGTTAGTAATTACAAATAGTAATAATATGTCTGTTTTCCATCAAATTCTAATAATGATTTTAATATAAGTATAATGTGACTCCTGACTATTATATGTTTATATAATAGTATTTTTTTGTCAAATGCTAAAGGCTAAAATGATAAATATTCATAATAATAATAATGTATTTCAGACCAACCCAAGCAATAAAAAATGAGTACATACTGAAACAAATCAAAACTTAACAAATATGAGGGGGTAAGGGAAATTAGCACATTAATTAAAAAAATATGAGTATAAAAGAACACATCTATTAAGGATAATGAAGAAGAGAGAAACAAGCCGTAAATAGAAGAATAAATTATGGAGGCGGTCATGAAATTAATGAGTACAATATAGAGAGTTGCGAAATGTCAAGTGTTTGTTACTGAAAACAACAATTAAATAAAAACTAGGACTAATTAAAAATAAAGTTTACAAAACAAAACTGCAAACAGATTTCTCAGCTTAGGCCAATGGCAATGTGTTCATTATAATGATAGTTAATGATGTTTTAATAAAGTATTATATGTTTTGTTTCAAGAAATATTTGTAATTGACTTTAGAAATAGATTCGACCAAATTAGAAGTTGTATAAATTACCTGGATCTGTAGAAAGGTCACTTTCTTTGTTCTGAATTGTGCGTTTTACACTATAGTCTTTAGTTATTTTAGCACACTATCCACATACCTTAAAATGATCATTAACAGAATAAACTTGGATCATTGTCATTGATATTTTTTCTGATAAACATAACTACATTTACAACCTTTAAAAGCCAAGTATAACACATATCTTTATTATTATTATTATTATTATTATTATTATTATTATTATTTTTGCAGCAACTAAAGTATTAAATAACACGTTTCTTTTTTAGAGATGTATTTTATCTCTCTTTTTAGTTGTTAGACACCACAAAATACAAACAACAACAATAATAAAGAATTATATATTATTATTAATTTGCATTTTGTGTGTTATTATTATTATTATTATTATAACTATGTATCACTATCCACATCAATGTTAATATATAAAATACAATTCTTTAAATGAGACAATTATATAAAATGTCTAATAATAATAATAGTAATTAGTATTAGTATTAGTAGTATTGATAATAATAATAGTAATTATTATTAGTAGTAGTAGTATTGATAATAACAATAATAATATTAATATTATGTATGAGAAGCTACATCAGTATTACTATATAAAATGAAATTCTATAAATGAGACAATTATATAAAATGTCTAATAATAATAAAAATAGTAATCATTATTAGTATTAGTAGTATTGATAATAATAATAGTAATTATTATTCTTATTATTAGTAGTATTGATGATAATAATAATAATAATAATAATATTAATATTATGTATGAGAACCTACATCAGTATTACTATATAAAATGAAATTCTATAAAGGAGAAAATTATATAAAATGTCTAATAATAATAATAGTAATTATTATTATTAGTAGTAGTAGTATTGATAATAATAATAATAATAATAATAATTATTATTATTATTATTATTATTATATTATGTATGAGAACCTACATCAATATTACTATATAAAATGAAATTGTATAAATGAAACAAGTATATAAAAATTCTAATTACTTTCTGGTAGTGTTACATTATTAGTACTATGACAGTCTTGCATATAATTCTTACACTTACTTCAATTGTTCATAAATACTTTTGTTACTGTAATGATTGGCAGTAAGAAATACAAACTAAATTACACTTAAATCATGTGTAAAGTAAGAAAACCAATACATGTTTTGGTGGGGGGAAAAATAGAAATTATATGAAGATTTTAAAATATATAGATGTAATAGTACAAATACTATTAATATTATGACTAAATACAGAAGAAGTGCAAATAAATGGGATTATGAGTGCTGCTGTGGGCACTATGTGCAGGTCTCTCCCTGGCACTCACCTAGCAGGGTCCAGGGTCAGGCTGGCAGTAGATGGGCAGCAGATGATCCCTGCCCAGACCCCTCACTCTATAACACAAGACACAGCTCCACTTGCCCGATTAGATATAACAGGCACCAGAGCTCATTAGTTCCCAGAGCAGCCCCTACTTGTCAGGACCTACACAACAGCCAGTCATTAATCACAATTATTGTACATTTACTGTATGAGGATGAAATCATGGGTCAGTTACACTAAATCTGTCAGACATATATACACACACATGTATATATACACACATGTGCAAAAACACACACAAAACATACATACACACAGGCACACAATTATCTTTAATTTATGTGACATTGAATAGTTTTTAAATGATTAAATGATTTTGTTGTTTAAAAACAACAAAATAGTACAATAACTTACTTTAAGATAAACCTCCTCCCAGGCACCTAACCTGGAGGTGCCCATGACACAAGTAGTATCTCATGAATGGAATATTTTTCTAAAAAACTTTTATTCTCATCGGTTCAATAACTGCTAAGGTTACTTTAAATATCTTATCAGGAATATATATATATATAATTTAGCCTATTCATTAAATTATTTTAATTATCCCAAGGTGGTCCTTTTACATACTTTAAATGTCTGATCCACAATAATGTAAAATATATACAGTCATACTCATATTTTAACTAATATATATATATATATATATATATATATATATATATATATATATATATATATTTATATTTATATGTGTGTGTGTACATAGATAGATAGATAGATATAAGGATATATACATAGATAGACAGATAGATAGATAGATAGATAGATAGATAGATAGATAGATAGATAGATAGATAGATGGATAGATCGATAGATAGATAGATAGATAGATAGATATATAGAGATAGATAGATAGATAGATAGATAGATATATAGATAGATAGATAGATAGATAGATAGAAGAATAGATAGATAGATAGATAGATAGATAGATAGATAGATAGATAGAAGGATAGCTACATAGATAGATAGATAGATAGATAGATAGATAGATAGATATAAGGATATATACATAGATAGACAGATAGATAGATAGATAGATAGATAGATAGATAGATAGATAGATAGATGGATAGATCGATAGATAGATAGATAGATAGATAGATAGATAGATAGATAGATATATAGAGATAGATAGATAGATAGATAGATAGATATATAGATAGATAGATAGATAGATAGATAGATAGATAGAAGAATAGATAGATAGATAGATAGATAGATAGATAGATAGATAGATAGATAGATAGATAGATAGATAGATAGATAGATAGAAGGATAGCTACATAGATAGATAGATAGATAGATAGATAGATAGATAGATAGATAGATAGATAGATAGATAGATAGAAGGATAGATAGATAGATAGATAGATAGATAGATAGATAGATACATAGATAGATAGATAGATAGATAGATAGATAGATAGATAGATAGATAGATAGATAGATAGATAGATAGATAGATAGAAGGATAGATACATAGATAGAAAGATAGATAGATAGATAGATAGATAGAAGGATAGATAGATAGATAGAAGGATAGCTACATAGATAGACAGACAGACAGACAGACAGACAGACAGACAGATAGATAGATAGATAGATAGAAGGATAGATATTCTTGTATATAGTCACTCACAAACTCCTTTCATGATGTGTTGACAATATAAAAAAAATCTGTATTATTGCCATTTCCTTTTTTAGAATGTATCATTAAAAATTCTGCAATATAATAATGTACATATCACAAAAACTTTAATCTATAATTACCACAACTTGCATATTTACTGTGATTCAATTCTGATAGGTGTGTCTAGCTGTAATTAAATATTGTTTTGTGATTTTTACAGTTTTTGTTATAATATGTTTAATTTAAAATATACACAAATGCAGAAAAGACCAAAAATACACCAAACTAAATTGTTAATAACAAATATATATATAACTTTGGTGGATGGAAATGTTGGTACAAGGTTTATATTGATATTTAGAAACTGTTATATAAATTTGTGTCTTTATTTTGTCATTCAAGAAAATATATTATTATCCTGATTACATTTATCACACTTTCTAAAAACAATGAAAACACACATATTATAATAATTTATATGATCACAGCTTTCTTGTATCTACAGTGCACACAAGTCATAATACATTCCTAGCACAACATAGACAGATAAATATATATATTTCTTCAAAGCCCTGTACTCATGTACTGTTGGGGTAGTTTTGATGGGATTGGTAATTTGTGTGGGGTATCAGTGGGACAGTATAGAGGCAGTTGTGATACATGTTATCCTTGGTGTATTTTGCACCATATAGGCAGATAGTGGGGGCAATTTGTAGGGTAAGAGCAGTCTTTGCATTATTAGAGGCAGATGTTAGTGTTGGGGCAGTTTGCACTGTGGGGTCAGTTTTTCTGGGTGGGGTATTTTCCAATGTGTGTTAGTAGGTACCATGGGGCACTTTGTAATGTGGAAGCTATGTGCATTTGTAGTAAGGGGCAGTTTGCAATGTGGTGGCATGTTGTATAGTGGGGCAGTTTATGAGGGTAGTTTGTAGTGTGGGGCAGTTTACACTTTGACACAGTTTGCACTGTGGATCCAATTTACCATTTGGGGCAATTTGCCTGTGGGGTCTTTGCATGGTGGGGCAGTTTTCATATGGGCTTTTCCCATGGTGGGGCAGTTTTGTATGTGGTCTATTTGAATGGTGGGGCAGATTTCCTATGGGCTCTTCGTATGGTGGGACAGTTTTCCTATGGGCTCTTTGTATGGTGGGGCAGTTTTCCTATGGGTTCTTTGTATGGTGGGACAGTTTTCCTATGGGCTCTTTGCATAGTGGGGCAGTTTTCCTATGGGCTCTTTGTATGGTGGGGCAGTTTTCCTATGGGTTCTTTGTATGGTGGGACAGTTTTCCTATGGGCTCTTTGCATAGCGGGGCAGTTTTCCTATGGGTTCTTTGTATGGTGGGACAGTTTTCCTATGGGCTCTTTGCATAGTGGGGCAGTTTTCCTATGGGCTCTTTGTATGGTGGGGCAGTTTTCCTATGGGCTCTTTGTATGGTGGGGCAGTATTGACTATTGGCTCTTTGCATGGTGGGGCAGTTTTCCTATGGGCTCTTTGTATGGTGGGGCAGTATTGTCTATGGGCTCTTTGCATTGTGGAGCAGTTTTCCTATTGGCTCTTTGCATGGTGGGGCAGTTTTCCTATGGGCTCTTTGTATGGTGGGGCAGTATTGACTATTGGCTCTTTGCATGGTGGGGCAGTTTTCCTATGGGCTCTTTGTATGGTGGGGCAGTATTGTCTATGGGCTCTTTGCATGGTGGGGCAGTTTTCCTATGGGCTCTTTGTATGGTGGGGCAGTATTGTCTATGGGTTCTTTGCATAGTGGGGTAGTTTTCCTATGGGCTCTTGCATGATAGGGCAGTTTTCCTACGGGCTCTTTGCATGATGGTTCAGTTTCCTATGGGCTCTGTGTATGGAGGGTCAGTTTGCTGTGTGGGGGTAGTTTTCCTATGGTCTCTTTGCATGATGGGGCAGTTTGCAGTGTGCGGGTGTAGTTTTTACCATTGTTTGCCCCATGCCAGGCTCTGCCCAGCACTAATAACACACAGGTACCTGTGTCCCAGCTCAGTGCATGCTGGGAGTTCATGTGAAGGCGTTGCCAGTAATTAAAGCCTCATTAGTCTCTTTCTTTTCATGGCAGTGACACTTTGGGCTGTACATCCAGGAGCAGACTGACGCCTGGAGGCTGACATGGAGCTGATGTTATCACATGTGTGGCCACCCCATGAGATAACTCTATATACACATGTATACACCTACTGTATAATACTATGTACTGTATGTACTGTCATTGCAACCACAATATATATATATATAAAAATCTACTATATAATACTGTATACACTCTCTCAGTGGAATTCCAAGAAATACAGTTATAACACTGCATTCTGGGAGCCTTGGCAGGGACATGCAAATCTGTCCACAAAGGCTTTGCTCTTGCATTCCATAACCCTTTTAAACATGGCTTCCTTTAAGCATATGCCTGCTGTATCACACAGCTTTGAGCAAAGCTCAGGTAGGCTTATACACAAGCCAGGAATCCCACCCATGTACAGCTGTTTCAAGTTTACTGCCTCTCATCAGTGTGGGGCCGGTTCCGAGCTTTTGTAATAGATTTTTTTGAGGAGGCAGTTTACCACAACAATCAAGTCTATATATATATAGCAAATAATACAGTTGTGATCACATTTTAATGTCTAAAGTTAAAAAACTTATTTCCTGCTCCAAATTTTAAGAAATACAGTTATTGCACTGCACTCTGGGAAACTGGGCAGGGACATCCAAAACAGCTCCTTTTAGGCATACACTCCCTGTATTACACAGATTTAAAGCACAGCATAGGGCAGGGGTGGGCAGGTTCTGTCCTGGAGGGCCACACACAGGCCTGGATTTGATGATATCCTTTCTGTGTACAGGTGAGTCAATCAGGATGACTGAAGGAGTGATAGACTCACCTGTGCGCAGCAGGGATATCATCAAATCCAGGCCTGTGTGTGGCCCCCAGGACCGAACTTGCCCAATGGTGGGCAAACATAATCAGTGTATCCCATAGACAGAAGGATAGAGGGGTTAGATAAAAGAGAAAGAAAGTAGCAAAAGGACAGATGAAAGAGAGGGGAAAACAAAGAAAATGCAGGAAGGAGTAAAGAAGCTAGACAGATGGAAAATAAAGAAAGGATGTCATAGATAGATAGATAGATAGATAGATAGATAGATAGATTGGGAATGAATAAAAGGCAGAAGAAAGAAATAGAAAAATAAAAAAATAAGTGAGGAATAAAGGATAAAGTGATTGAGAACAGACAGACAGATATATATATATATATATATATATATATATATATATATATATATATAGATAGATATAGATAGATATAGATAGATAGGACAAAAGAAAGACAAAAAGAAAATAAATAAAAAAACGATTAAAGGAGGACAAATTAATAGATAGATAGAGATAAAGGAAGGAGGGAGAGAATGATGAAAGAAAGAAATAGAAAAGCAAATAATAAAGTAAAGAATGAAGAAAGACCAAATTACAACGATAAAGCAAAAATTAAGATATATTTAAGATATATAGATAGACAGACACACACATATAGATAGATAAATATGAAACTGAAGGGAGGAACAAAGAAGAAAGAGAAGAAAGAAATAAGAAAAAGATAGATGTATCAGAGAGAAAATGAGGATAAAAGAAAGAGAAAAAAAGAAAAGAGAGGAAAAGAGGAGGGGAGAAAGAGAAAAGAATGAAAGAGGAAAAACAAAAGAGCGATGGAGAGTGGAAGAGAAAGAGAGGGGATATGGAGAGGAGTAAGAAGGTCTGAGGCCCCCTCTATCTATATATCATGTACATATATACACGTATAGTAACCCCTATCTATATATCATGTACATATAATATACACAAAGAGTAGCCTCTATCTATATATCATGTAAATATATACACGTATAGTAACCTCTATTTATATTTCATGTACATATATACACGTATAGTAGACCCTATCTATGTATCATGTACAAATAAGATACACATATAGTAACACTATGTATCATGTTTATATAATATACACATATAGTAACACTATGTATCATGTACATGTAATATACACATATAGTAACACTATGTATCATCATGTACATATAATATACACATATAGTAACTCTATGTATCATGTACATATAATATAAATCTATGTATCATGTACATATAATATACACATAAAGTAACTCTATGTATCATGTACATATAATATACATCTATGTATCATGTACATGTAATATACACATATAGTAACACTATGTATCATGTACATGTAATATACACATATAGTATCTCTATGTATCATGTACATATAATATACACATATAGTAACTCTATGTATCATGTACATATAATATACACATATAGTAACTCTATGTATCATGTACATATAATATACACATATAGTAACTCTATGTATCATGTACCTATAATATACACATATAGTAACTCTATGTATCATGTACCTATAATATACACATATAGTAACACTATGTATCATGTATATGTAATATACACATATAGTAACTCTATGTATCATGTACATATAACATACACATATAGTAACTATATGTATCATGTACATATAATATACATATATAGTAACTCTATGTATCATGTACCTATAATATACACATATAGTAACTCTATGTATCATGTACATATAATATACACATATAGTAACTCTATGTATCATGTACATATAATATACACATATAGTAACTCTATGTATCATGTACATATAATATACACATATAGTAACTCTATGTATCATGTACATATCATATACACATATAGTAACTCTATGTATCATGTACATATAATATACATCTATGTATCATGTACATGTAATATACATCTATGTATCATGTACATGTAATATACACATATAGTAACTCTATGTATCATGTACATATAATATACACATATAGTAACTCTATGTATCATGTACATATAATATACACATATAGTAACTCTATGTATCATGTACATATAATATACATCTATGTATCATGTACATGTAATATACACATATAGTAACTCTATGTATCATGTACATATAATATACATCTATCTATCATGTACATATAATATACACATATAGTAACTCTATGTTTCATGTACATATAATATACATCTATGTATCATGTACATATAATATACACATATAATATACATCTATGTATCATGTACATATAATATACACATATAGTAACCCCTATCATGCAGTTTCCCAGGAGTGGCGTCTCTGTGTTTAGGTGAATTGTAGGTTAAGGGATTTCCTGCTGTATAACGGTGACTTATTGCCTGGTAATTCCCACATAATCCTGTTAAGACATTCTAAGCACAAATAAAACATTTGGAGGGTAATTGCTCCAGACTTGTACATTTTATTTACACATAAAACCATTATTAATGATTTCGGTGCAGAGCCAATGTCTGACGGCTTAGAAAGGGATCAGATTACTGGATATTAGGATTATTCCTGGCTCTGTTTGTCCAAATTGAGATGATCATCTGATCTGAGGGGCAACATATTTCACAGAATTCTTTTTATATTTGTACACAAATGTACTTATTATATTAAGTATATATTAAGTATATTATACTTTCTTATAGACAATTGTATAGTATTGAGTGCTGGGAAAGTGTTGTCTTCTCATGATCTGCTGAAGGAAATATGGACCTGCCAATAAGTGTGTTAAAGAACCACTGTAGATTAGCAAAAACTTCACATGTTTATGATGTAAGACGCTGTATGAGCCGTGGGCAGATAATAAGAAAATATCAGACTGCTAGTGCTTGGAAGCTGCCATGATATTCCTACACCCTTTTCAAGGCACAAAGAGATGTGCTGGATTTTTATGTACTTTATTTTATTAAGAAGTGCTTATAAGTTCTATTTTTACTGCCTAAACTCAAACACATAGTCCCCGTATGGGTCTGCCCTCTGCAGCTCACAAAGACACAGACTCTGTAGTATTGGGTGTGCAGTGTCTCCTACTAACCAATCTGCAACATGCTGCTGAGACATGGTCCCTGATAGGCTGGGACACTACACTGCCCATCCTGCAATACAGAATCTATGTCTGCATATGCTGCAGAGGGCAGACCCATACAGGGACTATTTTTTTAATTTTAAGCAGTAAAAAGGTTTATAAGCACTGCTTAATAAAATAAAATACAGAAAAATTCATACGCAGGTATACCTCTATATCTTCCACCTCCCAACATCATATCATAACCCTTGTTCTTATAATTCTCATTTTCTTGAAGCTACTTCCCTATTGAGCTTAAGTAAATCATTTGGTATATTAGCATGTTTCTATCATATCTCCCCTCTTCCTTCTAACCTCTAATCTATACATATTCAGGTCTTTCCTTATTAGTATTTTCTTTGAATTGTTTTTAATTGTTACTAATTCAAGTGATAACATATTTGCTATTGCCTAAAGATTTATATTATACCATTTTGGAACCTCTGTTGTATAAGGTTAGTTTGTCTTAATATCTATATTCAACTAAAATAAGCACTGAGGTGACTCTGATGTTATTCTAAAAAGATCAAATACATACAGTGGATATAAAAAGTCTACACACCCCTGTTAAAATGTCAGGTTTCTGTGCTGTAAAAAATGAGACAAAGATAAATCATTTCAGAACTTGTTCCACCTTTAATGTGACCTATAAACTGTACAACTCAATTGAAAAACAAACTGAAATCTTTTAGGTAGAGGGAAGAAAAAATATAAAAATAAAATAATATGGTTGCATAAGTATGCACACCCTTAAACTAATACTTTGTTGAAGCACTTTTGATTTTATTACAGCACTCAGTCTTTTTGGGTATGGCACATTTTGACTTGGCAAGATTTGCCCACTCTTCTTTGCAAAAACACTCCAAATCTGTCAGATTGCGAGGGCATCTCCTGTGCACAGCCCTCTTCAGATCACCCCACAGATTTTCAATCAGATTCAGGTCTGGGCTCTGGCTGGGCCATTCCAAAACTTTAATCTTCTTCTGGTGAAGCCATTCCTTTGTTGATTTGGATGTATGCTTTGGGTCGTTGTCATGCTGAAAGATGAAGTTCCTCTTCATTTTCAGCTTTCTAGCAGAAGCCTGAAGGTTTTGTTCCAATATGGACTGGTATTTGGAACTGTTCATAGTTCCAGCTGAAGAAAAACAGCCCCAAAGCATGATGCTGCCACCACCATGCTTCACTGTGGGTATGGTGTTCTTTTGGTGATGTGCAGTGTTGTTTTTGCGCCAAACATATCTTTTGGAATTATGGCCAAAAAGTTCAACCTTGGTTTCATCAGACCATAACACCTTTTCCCACATGCTTTTGGGAGACTTCAGATGTGTTTTTGCAAAATGTAGCCTGGCTTGGATGTTTTTCTTCGTAAGAAAAGGCTTTCGTCTTGCCACTCTACCACATAGCCCAGACATATGAAGAATACGGGAGATTGTTGTCACATGTACCACACAGCCAGTACTTGACAGATATTCCTGCAGCTCCTTTAATGTTGCTGTAGGCCTCTTGGTTGCCTCCCAGACCAGTTTTCTTCTAGTCTTTTCATCAATTTTGGAGGGAGCTCCAGTTCTTGCTAATGTCACTGTTGTGCCATATTTTCTCCACTTGATGATGACTGTCTTCACTGTGTTCCATGGTATATCTAATGCCTTGGAAATTCTTTTGTACCCTTCTCCTGACTGATACCTTTTAATAATGAGATCCCTCTGATGCTCTGGAAGCTCTCTGTGGACCATGGCTTTTGCTGCGGTATGCTACTAAGAACATTTCAGGAAAGACCAACTAGAGCAGCTGAACTTTATTTGGGGTTAATCAGAGGCACTTTAAATGATGGCAGGTGTATGCTGACTCCTATTTAACACGATTTGGAATGTGATTGCTTAACTCTGAACACAGCTACATCCCCATTTATAAGAGGGTATGCAGACTTATGCAACCACATAGTTCTGAAATGATTTATCTTTGTCTCATCTTTTTACAGCATAGAAACCTGACATTTTAACAGGGGTGTGTAGACGTTTTATATCCACTGTATATATGGTACTCCCAGTAGTAACATATGGATGTGAGAGCTGGACCATAAAGAAGGCCGGGCACCGTAGAATTGACGCCTTTGGAGACCCTTGGAATGCAAGAATATCTTACAAACCAGTACTTCAGGCAATGAAGACAAACTGTTCACTGGAAGGTTTGATCATGAGGGTGAAGATCAAATATTTCGCCATATCATGAGAAGACTCTGATGCTGGGAAAGATTGGAGGCACAAGAAGAAGGGGAGGCAGAGACGGATAGAGCAATGAACATGAACTTGATGGAGCTCAGAGGGGCAGTGACTGAGAAATGTACCTGGCATGCTGTAGTCCAAAGGGTAACAGAAAGTTGGAAGCAACTGAACGAGGGGTCAGACAAATTGCTGACCATTGGAGAAGGAACTGACTACCCGCTCCAGTGTCTTTGCTATGGAAACCTTATGGATTGGCACACCCGACACAAAATGTACCTGGCAGACTGTAGTCATAGGGTCACGGAGAGTTGGACATGGCTGAACAACAAAAACATATATATGTATATGTATGTTGTTGTTGTTCAGTTGTGTCGACTCTCCGTGACCCTTTGAACTGCAGCATGCAAGGCACAACTGTCATTATGCCTCTGGTTGTCTTTAGCCATAAGGTTTTCTTGGCAAAGATACTGGAGCACTGGAGTGGGTTGCCAGTTCCTTCTCCAGTGGACTGCAATGTATCTGCCCTCTCTGCTATGACCTGTCCATCTTGGGTGACCATACATGATTTAGCTCACAGCTTCATTGACAAGGTAGCGATCCAGAAGGGAATATATATATATTTACAGTATATGCAACTTACTCTAATATTTCTTTATACCTCAAAATCTGATTACTTACCCAGCGCGATCACATATATAGTTGTCATATTGCGAGTTGTTGTCGAAGGCGCTCATTGCACTACGAGCCTCGTAATGCAAGGCGAGCAGTTGAGGCATGCAGGACTTAGGCTACAATGAGCGCCAAAGGCGCTTATTGAAGGGGTTGACATGCAGGACTTATCTGGCGCTCATCCCGAGGCACGCGGGACTTAGCTGCAATAAGGCCTCATCGCAAGGCCCCTGGACTTAGCGACGGATGCAAAATTACGGCCCGACTTAGGACGTACATGGACTGGAACCACCGAACTGGAAAGACCAGCAAAAATACACAAATATTCCTCAAATTCACTTCCACACTCACGCACAGGGGGAGAGCCAGGGAGCCTGCGAGTGAGGTTGCAAGTTAATTTGAGGCATATTTGTTGTTTTTTCCCGATCAAAAATCACTGAAGCGAGAGAAAAGAGTGCCGAAAAAAACATAAACAAGATGAAAACGAGGCAGAAGCACGTAAATACGAGCCCTAAGCACTAACACTTAACCCAAGGCAGTAACACTTAACCCAAGGCAGTAACACTTAACCCAAGGTAGGCCCTAAACTACACAGGCCTATAAAGTACACGAGGAGAGAGGCTCGCAATGAGCTCCGAAGGGGATCATTGCAAAGCAGAAAAGGTGTGTGTTGGCAGGAGAGAGGCTCGCAATGAGCGCCGAAGGGGATCATTGCAAAGCAGAAAAGGTGTGTGTTGGCAGGAGAGAGAGGCTCGCAATGAGCGCCGAAGGGGATCATTGCAAAGCAGAAAAGGTGTGTGTTGGCAGGGGAGAGGCTTGCAATGAGCGCAGAAGGCACTCATTGTGAGCCACGCGATGAGCGCAGAAGGTGCTCAGAGCGGCGTTTTGCAATGAGCGCCTTCAGCTATGCGCATGCAGATCCCACAACTTTACGAGCGTTACACAAACTTGCAGTACGAGAACTATATTAGTAATACCTAACATTCAAGCCAATTATCTAACATTTCAATTCCAATTATATTTCTGTTTGTCTCCAATGATTATGACTTTCCCTTTAACATACATTATTATTAAATTTATCTATTTATTTATTTTTTGTTGCAAGTAATATACATTACCAGGTGGTATACACTAAAAATTAAAGGGCCACTGTACTAAAATAATTACGGTATACCATGAATCTAAAATATTATATTTTAAACAATATACATTTTTGGGTATGAAAAATAATTGATCTATAGTGTAGAAAAATGAAATATAGACAATGTTGGGTTGATTTATCCTTCTCTGTACTGATAAGTTACAGGAAATGGAGGGCAGTGAGCCTTATGGATGTCTAAATTAAATCATATTGTGCTTTTGATTCTATTTATTTAAATGTAAATCAGATAAGAATTATTCAATTTCAGGGTCTCAATGAGTCCTTGTTTACATTTCCTAGATAATGGCGGATCAAACACATTGTTTTTTTTATCTACCTGCTTCTTGTTACAAAGTTAATTTCTTCAGGTAATATAATGTATTCCCATTGTAATGTATATATGATGCTCATTTAATTGCATGGCAGTACCAGTGGCCCGTTACACCCGGCGGAGTACCCTACAGGAAAGTACTCACAGTTACATTAGGACACACAACTAGACACATCTTCATATATTGAACGACGCGGAGGCTGCACAGGCTCCCTGGGTCAGCCTGTAGCGTCACGTGACCCAGCGGAGCCTGTGAGGCTATTAGCCAATCAGGAGCGTCGGGGGGCGTGTCGGAAGCCCGTTTCGCGCCATTGAACACAGCAGCGCGGTCTCCCGACTGGATGGACGGAGGTCTGAGGTCCTGCAGCATTAAAATTACAGTAGGAAGGTTTAATTGCTGAGATTTCACCCCAGCTTACCAGCATATAAGGGGATATCACTGTTGAGGCTATCCCTGTCTGTTTTTGTGTTCTTTTCCTCCTCCGTTTTTGTGTCTGTGTGTGTCTCTGTCTCCCTGTGGTGTGCTGTGCCTGTGTGGGTTCCTGTGTTTGTGTGTGCCTGTCTGGCTGCTTGTTGTGCCCCCTGTTTGTTCCCCTGTTAGCTATTTCCATGGATCCAGAGGGCTTAGAGGCCTTACTGGCTGAGGTTAGGACCCGTGCCTTAAGCCAAGGGGTCAGGTGGGTGCAGGACAGGCTGGGACCTCCCATGCCTTCTGCGCTTGGAGCTCAGCACATTGTACAGGAACAGCCTGCGGTGGCTGGTGTCCTAGCCAATCCTGATGCCTCCAGGGAAATTTTTTCCCATCCCACCACTGTAGGGCTGCCAGACCCACGTCCATCAGGTAGCAGAGACACCAGAGATGGGGGGGTTACAGGTCAGGGCGGCCAGGACCCCATACCCCCCAGGCAAGCGAGCGCCAGGACCACGGGCGGTGGGGGTGAGGGCCTAGCAATCCGGCCACCACCTGCCAACTTGCCTAAAGGTCCTAGGCCGCGACAAAGGTCGCGAAACACCCCTCTAACACCCCGCAAGGGGGGTGCAGGGGGTAAGAGAAAAGCCGGGAGTCCTAAAAAGGCTCCTACAGGCCCTCACGGTGCCAAGCAGACGGTCCCTGGGGTTTCCCTAATTAACAGTGCTTCTGGTACTTTACAGGGACGCCCAACTGGCAGCGAGAGGAGCATGGCGACGACGAGAGAGAGAAGAGATGGGGTCATCAGAGAAATGAACAGCCAAGACAGCATGGTCATGATTGATGACATGCCTGTGACAGCGGCAGTGGCGAGGCTAGGACGCCCCACTCGAGCTAAGAAGGCTACGAGCAGGTACAGTCCGCTGCTATTTACGCACACACCGCTAAGGCGTAGCAGAGTAGAGACTGAGGGCGATACGGTTAGGCCACAGCGCAAAGGGTCCAAGACTGACCAACAGCTGGATATTCCAACGCCCGAGGAAGTCTCAGGGGGCCCCCTACAGGGGGCGGCGGAGGCAGTGCTAGCCTACTCCAGCCGCGCAAGCTTAGCTGACCAGGACCCTTCCTCAGACGAGGAAAGGGCGGTATGGGCGCGGGCATGCAGGTCGCGGAGAGCTAGTGACTGTTCTTCTTGTACCCACAGATCTAGAAGGAGATCCCGGTCTAGAAGCAGAAGATCTTGTCGGTGCAGCTGTGCTTGCACCGGATCTGAGAGGAGAAGCCCGCGGAGGGCCAGACGGTCAGAGTCCCCGGAGCGTCAGGAGAGACGCGGGGATACTCCGGTGGCCGTATCTACTCCTAAGCTTCCAGAAGCAGGTGAGCGCTCAGAATTGAGCTGCGCAGCAGAAAAGGGTGGTTTTATTGGGTCATTAAGGACTCTATTAGCTGCGCATAACATTGCAGTTAGCGAGCGCGACATGGGAGCGTGGATAGGGGGGCTAGCAAAGGGTGCATGGTCCCAGCCAGCAGCGGTAGTGGCGCCAGCGAGCGCGAGCGAGGCGCTAGCTAGCTTGCGCGCGCCCGAGCCGGTAGGCAGCGCAATAGCAGCAGTTGGGAATAACACTGTGGGGGTTACCGACGCAGCCATGAGGCCCATAGTCCTCTGCTCGTTGGATAATTTGGGTGCACACCTTCCACAGGAAGTAAAGGAAAAGATCTGGAGGAGGGAGTTTATAGAGTTGTTTTCCCTTCTTCCTATGTCTAGGCAAACAGACCTGGCCGAGAGGGGCCCCAGGGAGGGGAAATCCTTTGCTAGGCTACCCAGGACATTTGATACCTGGCTGCAAGCATTTTCTATTTGGGCTTGCGTACTGTGTGAGCGGCACCCTGAACAGAGTTCGGGATTGTTCGTCTACATAGACGAAATTCGGAATGCTCACAAGGTTTATGGGGGTACAGCCTGGTGGCGGTACGATGAGGAATTCCGGCAATACTTGGCCTCAAGGCCAAGTATGGCATGGAGCGACAAAGCGGTGGCGTATTGGCTAAATATCATGACACCCATGAGAGTCACGACGCCCTTTCGGAGCGGGGCCGGTGGAGGTAAGGGCCCCACCCACGCCTCAGGAGCAGGTCTTAAGACCTGTTTTTCGTACAACGAGGGGGTCTGCAGATGGGCGCCTAACTGCAGGTTTAAGCATGCATGCTCAAACTGCGGAGGTGAACACCCCCTGTCTAGATGCAGTAGACCCAAAGAGGGAGGCAGGGGCGAGCCTCCTGCAAAGGGGCAAGACGCCCATACGCCTCCCCGCCATGCTGCCGTGGCTAAAGCGCTACGGTAAATTGGCAGGCACCGCCGAAGCGGCGCGCCTATTGGAGGACGGTTTCCGAGAAGGATTCCGGATTCCATGTGGGGTCGACATTCAAGGTTTTCTTGTTCCAAACCTGAAGTCGGCTAGGGATTTCCCAGGGGTAGCCAAAGCTAAGGTGCTTAATGAAGTAAAATTGGGGAGGATGGCCGGGCCATTTGCGGCCCCGCCCATCCAGGGTTTAGTTGTGTCTCCTCTTGGGGTGGTCCCCAAGAAGGAGAAGGGTAAATTTAGACTGATCCAGCATCTCTCATACCCCAGAGGCCGTTCGGTAAACGATGGCATATCAAGAGACCAGGCTACTGTGTCTTACGAGTCATTTGACCGGGCGGTCGATTTGGTGAGGAGGAAGGGCCAGGGGGCCCTTATGGCAAAAGTGGACATCGAGGCAGCATTCAGATTGCTCCCCGTGCACCCGACAAGCCATCGGTTGCTAGGGTGCTTCGTAGACGGAAGTTACTTCATTGACTTATGTTTACCCATGGGATGCTCGATATCCTGTGCTTACTTCGAGGCTTTCAGCAAATTTTTACAATGGGTTGTGAGCATCGAGGCGGGGTACAAGAGTGTTACCCATTACCTGGATGACTTCCTTTTTGTTGGCCCAGCGAGAAACGACGCTTGCCGTTTTATGCTGGAGGTGTTCACCGAAATCTGTACAGAATTCGGGGTACCATTGGCCCATGATAAGACGGAGGGCCCTACGGAACAATTGACTTTTCTGGGGATTCGGATTGACTCCTGCAAAATGGAGTGCAGTCTTCCCTTAGAGAAGGTGGAGGACATGCAAGCCGAGATTACGGCGCTGCGGGGCGCACGGAGGGTGACCCTCCGGCGGCTGCAATCAATATTGGGGAAGTTGAATTTCGCGTGCAGAATTATCCCCATGGGGCGGATATTCTGTAGACGAATGTCTTTGGCTACGGTAGGGATTGCGAAGCCGCATCATTTCCTAACAGTCTCTAAGGCCATGCGTGATGATGCAGAGGTATGGGCAAGGTTCCTTGCAGACTTTAACGGGCGGGTGGTCCTTCAAAAGGAGGGCACCACCAGCGCAGAGCTAGACCTGCACACCGATGGTTCTGGACCGATCGGTTGTGGGGCGTATCTCCAAGGGAGATGGTTCGCTGCGGCATGGCCGGGGGAATGGGAAGAGGCGGGTTTACTGCTGAACCCTACATTCCTGGAGCTGTTTCCTATGGTGGTAGCAGTGCACTTATGGGGTCCTTGTTTCAGGGACAGGCGAGTCATTTTCCACTCGGGTAATAAGGGGTTGGTTGAAGCCGTGAACAACATCACGGCGGCATCCGTACCAGTGATTAGATTGCTTAGGCATCTTGTGCTATGTTGCCTTCGCTTGAACATATGGTTTCAAGCAAGACACGTGACAAAGGTGAATAACGGAATTGCTTACGCCCTCTCTCGGTTTCAGGAGGATCGTTTCAGGGCGCTGGCTCCTCGTGCGAACGCCCTGGGGGAGCTCATCCCCGAGGAGCTCTGGGAGATTGGAGCTGTCAGGTAACGAGACTCGTGAGACAGTCTGTTGCCCCAGCGACGTGGAACGCTTATAGACGCGTGTGGGCTAAATGGGATAGCCTAGTGGCACTGGCAGGTGGTGCCACGACGGAGGACAAGAGCGTAGGGATCTTGCTTTGGTACCTGCTGCGGTGCGCCGAGCAAGGCGAATCAAAACCCGTAGTAGGGAGACAGGTCACGGCGCTTGCTTTTATGTTTAAGCTTGCTGGGCAGAGGGACCTTACTAAGGAGTTTCTAGTGCGCAAAGTGGTGCGCGGAATGTTCAGCGGTGCGCAAAGGCCAGATAGTAGGCGGCCAATAACATTTGCGCTGTTGCTGAGATTGGCTCAGGAACTGGTGGTGGTTTGCAGGGATCCCTTTGAATCTCTACTTTTCCGAACGGCTTTTTCCCTGGCGTTCTTCGGAGCGTTTAGGATAGGGGAGTTAGTCGCGAACAGTAGACACGGTTCGGGGGGTCTGCAATTGGTGGATACCTGCCTCAGGGAAGGTACGGTGGTATTGTGGTTGCGGAGGTCAAAGACTGACCAAGTGGGTAAAGGAAGAGAAGTGGTTCTGCATCAGGTTGGCACAGAGTGTTGCCCATATGCATGTGTAGTGGAGTACCTTAAGCAGCGACCGGTGGGACGGTGTTCGCTGCTGGTCCACGCCGATGGAACGGCACTGTCTGTGTATCAGTTTAAAAGAGTTTTAAAAAGCGCACTGCACCGGCTCGGTTTCAAGCAGTCCGACTTTGGGACACACTCCTTTCGGATTGGAGCTGCCACTGAAGCGGCTAGGTTGGGGTTGCCCGACGCGGCAGTAAAGCGCATCGGGAGGTGGGACTCAGACCGTTTTCGTTCCTATGTTCGGCCAAATGCAGTGGTTTAATGGTGTTGCTTTCTACTTTCAGGGGAACAGAAGCAACTATGGATTGTGGGCCATTCCTACGTGTACTGGGCCCATAGGTTAGCCGCAGTTACCGAGGAAAAGGCACAACTGGGCTTTCCTGTTACGGACTTACGCGTAAGGTGGTGTGGTATTCGGGGTCTGCGTTGGGCGCAGCTCGACGGCATCTTGGAAACGTACGCGCAGCGTTACGGGCAGCCCAGTCTTATCATTTTTCATGCCGGCGGGAACGATTTGGGGGCCGTTTCCATGAGACGAATGCTAAAGGTGATGAGACGAGACATCGAGAAATGGGTGAAGAAGTTCCCTGGCACGTTCCTTATCTGGTCTGAGATGATCAAGAGAAGATCATGGCGTAACGCGCGCGACCCAGTATGTTTAGATAAGGCTAGACAGAAGATAAACCAGCAGATTGCGAGCTTTGTGAGAAAACAAGGTTTCTCGGCCATCCGGTATAAAGATTTCGAACCGGTCGGCGCAGATGATTTTTTCGCAAAGGATAAGGTTCATCTTACGGAAATAGGGTACGAGTTGATGATGTTGGAGTTTAGGGAGAGTGTTTTGCGGGCTTTGGCTTTAATGTCCAGCAGGGGGGGATCGCAGCCTCGGGAGGCGTCCCTCGCATGCTCCGTGGCGGGAGGTGAGTTGCCCGGCCCACTGGCCTAAGGGGGCGTTGGCCCCACCTCACAGGGCGTGCTTAAAGATAAGCATTGGGGCTTTGGGCAGGGCTCAAAGCGTGAGGTCACTGTTCGTGGCCGGGCTCCTCCCCCAGAAGGAAGGACTAAATTAGTCATCTAAACAAGTTATGGTTGTTTGTTTATATTGTGTCTAAATAAAGCTGTGGCCCGTTGTTTCTCCCAACTCAAGTTGTCGTGTCAGTTATTCCATCAACTAGCCTGAATGGATCATGCATGGGTCATGAACGACGCGGAGGCTGCACAGGCTCCCTGGGTCAGCCTGTAGCGTCACGTGACCCAGCGGAGCCTGTGAGGCTATTAGCCAATCAGGAGCGTCGGGGGGCGTGTCGGAAGCCCGTTTCGCGCCATTGAACACAGCAGCGCGGTCTCCCGACTGGAATCCCACCCACCCACCCTGTATTTTGTTGTTAACAGATGTTATGGTTTATTCTTTTAAAAAAAAAAAAAAAAAAAAAAAAAAAAAAAAAAAAGTATATATAATATATATAATATAAATAAGAAATGTTGAAATTAATATATATTTTTGGTTAAGAATTCGGAGAAGTGGCTATTGTATGTTGTGTATTGTTAATTTATGTCTGTGCGGCGGGAGGTGAGTTGCCCGGCCCACTGGCCTAAGGGGGCGTTGGCCCCACCTCACAGGGCGTGCTTAAAGATAAGCATTGGGGCTTTGGGCAGGGCTCAAAGCGTGAGGTCACTGTTCGTGGCCGGGCTCCTCCCCCAGAAGGAAGGACTAAATTAGTCATCTAAACAAGTTATGGTTGTTTGTTTATATTGTGTCTAAATAAAGCTGTGGCCCGTTGTTTCTCCCAACTCAAGTTGTCGTGTCAGTTATTCCATCAACTAGCCTGAATGGATCATGCATGGGTCATGTATGTGCCAAATATCTTCTCCTAATGATACTCCTCATATCACATGGGACAAATATTGAAACAAAGATACACTGACCGGAGGGTGAAGGCCGCACTGACACGGATAACTCCCATCATGGCACGGCCTGCTGGGACTTATCTACAGCACTAATCTCATGATTGACTTTGGATTTTCAAAGAGTACTAATAAATAAGCCAATGATAATGATAACTACAAAGAGGTATTAATGGCCGTCAGTGGATCTCATAAGTTCCTATTAATGGGAGCAAAACCATATATATATATATATATATATATATATATATATATATATATATATATATATATATATGGATGTGTGTGTTTAGTCCTCCAGTTGTGTCGGACTCTCTGTGACCATATGGACACAGCACGCCAGGCACATCTGTGTTTCTGATTTTGCTTATCCATATGGTTTTCATAGCGAAGATAGTGGAGTGGGTTGCCAGTCCCTTCTCCCTGGACTGTCATTTGTCTGACCTCTCTGCTATGACCTGGCCATCTTAGGTGACCCTACATGGTATAGCTCACAGCTTCACTAAAGTCCACAAGACCCTTCACCATGACAAGGTAGCTATCTAGAAGGGATATATATACATACATATATATATATATATATATATATATATATAAATAGTAAATAGTACATAAATAGTACATTTGTTCACATTTGAATGTCTAAAACAAGTTAAAAAGACTTGTTTCACGCTTAGAATTCCGAGAAATACAGTTATTACACTGCACTCTGGGAACCTGGGCAGGGACATGCAAATGTGCCCCCAAAGGCTAAGCTCTTGCAATCCATAGCCATATGAAACATGGCTTCATATATATACAGTATATATATATATATATATATATATATATATATATATATATATATATAAATAGACACGCTGTTGTAAGCCGTGATACTTAGATGTTTCAATATATATAACTTTCATTAGGTTTTTATTCATTTTCTCGTATAAGTAGATCTGTGTGTATTGTATTTCATAAACCTGTATATTTATATTTTTATATTCTAGATTTCATACAAATATATATTTATTTATCTAGATATATGTAAGTATTTTTATTTGTATAGTGCCTCAAATAGGATACAAAACAATATAAGTGCAACCAATGGACTACATAGTCCCTGCCCCAAAGAGCTTACAACCTATTATACTGGGGAAAAGATGCATATAGACACATTCGTGTGTCATATATATATATATATATATATATATATATATATATATATATATATATATATTTATACATACACACATATATTTTATACATATACTTCTCATACATATATTTCATACAGATTTTATTTACACATAAACAATATATAGATATTTTTTAAATATTCATATATATTTCTAAATTGATTTTACATCTTGCATTGTATACACATGTAATACATCCGGATATCTACATGCATAATATATTTCAATATTAATGACCTTTATTTTTGGAGCTGTAATATTTACACGTTTCCCGCTAAGAACTTGGTAAAATTGCTATTTTTGTAAAACAAAGAAATAAAACTAAATAAAATGTAAGTATTACCTTCTAGTTTTCCGGCATGTGTCAGGGTTGGGGGCACAGACGCCTCCTCTCAGTCTCTGCAGCTGGAGCTCATGGAGGTTCAGTCTCAGCCCTGAGCTCTTTGCTTTGGAATTTGATAACATTAAAATAGATAAGCAAGTGGTTTATTAACTTCCCAGATCCTAGAGGGGCTCACAGAGCTGCTCAGTGCAGCTATAGAGCCATAACGGACCGCCGCGGGCACATGTTTCTATATGGGGTTTTATATACAAATAACGTATAAAAATGTGAATAAAAATTATTACAAAAATGTATTCAAATTCAAAAATAACAAAATTTTTACATTTTTACACAAATGTATTCTTTAAACCCTTCTATGTTGATCAGTCCCTCTACTTTATCAGGAGCGTGTGTGACCTTGTAAACTAATAACCCTGCTGAAAGCACTGGCAGTTGTAGATGCCACATTCCCACTGTGCTACTTTATATATTCACAGTCTCCTCCCACTTAAGGTCGATTAGCAGAAAACAAAATGTTAGATTTCACAGCAGCTTAATTGTTTTACAGACTGTATATTTTTGTTACATTCTAAAAACATATTTTGTTGTTGTTTAGTCGTTCAGTCATGTCCGACTCTCCGTGACTCTATGGACCACAGCACGCCAGGTGCATCTCTCAGTCACTGCCTCCCTGAGGTCCATCAAGTTCATGTTCATTGCTTCAGTGGCCTCATCTATCCCTCTTCGCCTCTGTTGTCCCCTTCTTCTTGTGTCTTCAATCTTTCCCAGCATCAGAGTATTCTCTAGGGAATCCTGCCGTCTCATGATATGGCCAAAATATTTGAGCTTCAGCCTCATGATCATACCTTCTAGTGAACAGTTTGTCTTGATTTCCTGAAGTATTGATTTATTGGATCTTCTTGCAGTCCAAGTGACTCTAAGCAGTCTTCTCCAACACCACAATTCAAAGGTGTTGTGATCCACACAGTCAAAGGCTTTAGAATAGTCTATGAAGCAGAAGTAAATGTTTTTTTGGAACTCTCTTCCTTTCTCTATTATCCAGTGGACATTGGCAACTTGCTCTCTTGTGTCTCTACCTCTGCGGAACACGGCTTGCACATCTGGTAGTCCCTGGTCCACATCTTTGTGGAGCCGAGCTTGTAGAATCTTAAGCCTTACCTCGCTGGCATGTGAAATGAGTGCAATTGTTCAATAATTAGAGCACTCTTTGGGACTGCCTTTTTTGGGATTGGGATGTAGACTGACCTTTTCCAGTCTATTGGCCATTGTTGAGTTTTCCAAATTTGTTGGCATAAGGCAAGTAACAGTTTCACAGCATCATCCTGTAGAATTTTAAATAGTTCAGTTGGATTTCCATCACCTCCTGCAGCCTTATTATCAATCCTAGGGCCCATCTCACTTCGCTCTCCAAGATGGCTGGCTCCAGCTATTTTTAACAAACTATTGAGGTCATCACTGCTGGTAAGACCCTTCCTGTATAGATCTACAGTGTATTCCTGCCGCCTCTTCTTTATCTGATCTTCTTCTGTAAAGTCCCTACCATTTTAGTCTTTTATCAGGTTCACTTTGGCATGAAAGGTGCCTTCTTGGTTCCCAATTTTCTTGAAGAGATCTCTTGATTTATCCATTCAGTTACCTTCTTCAATCTCTTTACATCGCTCATTGTATAATGTCTCCTTGTCTCTTCTTGCTATCCTCTGGAATTCTGCATTCAGTTGGACAAATCTTTTCTTATCTCCACTACCTTTCGCTCTCTTTTGGGGATATTTTTTGATGTGATTTCCTGAATAATGTTGCAAACTTCGGTCCAAAGTTCTTCAGGCATACTATCTTCCATGTCTAGTCCCTTAAATATATTCTTTACCTCCACTGCATATTCACAAGGGATATTATTTATTTTGTATCTACTTTTTTCTTCAGTTTAATTTTCAACTTTGCAATAAGAAGCTCATGGTCTGAGCCGCAGTCAGCTCCAGGTCTTATTTTTGCTGATTGTATAGAGCTCCTCCATATTTGGCTGCAAAGTATATAGTCAATCTGATTTCTATGTTGTCCATCTGGTGATGTCCATGTGTAGAGTCGTCTCGGAGGCTGTTGAAAGACGAAGTTTGCTACGACCAGAGAATTATCTTGACAAAATTCTACTAATCTCTGACCTGCTTCATTCTGAACTTCAAGGCCAAATTTGGAAGTTATTCCTGCCGTCTTCTGGTTCCCTGCGTTAGCATTCCAATCTCTTATGATGATAGTAACATCTTTTCTTGGTGTTATATCTATGACGTGTTGAATGTCTTCATAGAACTGGACAACTTCAGCCTCTTCAGCATCCGTGGATGGGGCATAGACTTGGATCAGTGTGATATTAAATGGCTTACCTTGAATTTATTGGGTTGTTATCGAGCACTGCTTTGGCCACTTTTTGATTGACTATGAGGGTTACTCCATTTCTTCTGCGGGATTCTTGACCACAGAGAAGATCTGGTGGTTGTCTGATGTGAAATTTCCCATTCCAGTCCATTTAAGTTCACCAATTATCAGGATATCAATGTTTAACCTTTTCATTTCATTATTGACCACATCTAGTTTGCCTTGGTTCATAGTTCTGACATTCCAGGTTCCAATGCTGAATTGGTCTTTGCAGCAGCAGATTTTCCTTTCCCCTTCAGACACATCCGCAGCTGGGTGTCCTTTCGGCTTTGGCCCAACCACTTCATTAGAGCTGGTGTTACTTGTACTTACCCTCTGCTCTTCCTCAGTAATTTGGTAGGCACCTTCTGACCTGAGGGGCTCATCTTCCGGTGCCGTTATGTCTCTGGTTGTGCCTGTCCATAAAGTTTTCTTAGCAAATATACTGGAGTGGGTTACCAGTTCCTTCTCCAGTGAACCACAATTTGTCTGACCTGTCTGCCATGACCTGTCCATCTTGGCTGACCCTACATGACTCTGGTATAGCTCACAGCTTCTCCCATCCAAGTACTGGCCAGGCCCAACCCTGCATGGCTTCAGGGTGGTGTGACCTCCTTGTTCCCTAACTAGACTGGAAGACACCATGCTGATCCACTTGGTATTCATGGAGTGGGTTGCCAGTTTCTTCTCCAGTGGGCTACAGCATACAGCACCTGGTATTCCTAGGTGGTCTCCCATCCAAGTACTGGCCAGGCCCAACCCTGCATGGCTTCAGGGTGGTGTGACCTCCTGGTTCCCTAACTGGAATCAAATCCAGGTCACAACATTGCAAGCACCAAATCCTAACCACTGAACCACAAGGGAACTTTGCTCCTAAATCATTACCCCTAAATATTTTACTTTCCAACTGGTTACATCTTGTTCTACCCTTGGCTGATGCAGCATCATTATACCCTGTCACAATCCCAGAACTATTGGGTCTCTGGACCTGTCGACCGGACCTCTATGTTCTCTAGCCACATTGACCATTTTGACATTTCTAATAAAGGATTATATCACTTTATTATGGGTATAGAACCAAAATTATAATGTTAACTTGTTTCCCCAAGCCCCTTGTTATAAAATGCCCTGAACCCCCAAGAACCATTTCCACCGGGTCACTGGAGCCCAGAGTGCTCTGGTCAGTTTTACTATTTTTTGATAGCTATTTATGTGTATCATATGTATTGCATAGGGCAGACAAAAATATTTCGAGAGTAGTAATAATTTTAAGGGCGACCAGTATTCACTTCCAGTAGCCAACTTCTATATCCAGTTTGTAAGTGGGCTAGATTGGGGGGATTTTAACTTGCAGTAACGTTAAAAGGGGCTCCATAGACTCCTAGGGGGAAATCAATAGATCTGATTTAGCCATCAAGTATAGTTAACCAGGTTGTCAGAGAACAATTGAAAATATTTGTTTCAATAGACAAGGGTCAAGTGGTGTCAAGTGCTTTGCAAATGATATCCCTTTGATCCATTGCCTTTGGTTAACCACTAATTGGTCTATACTTGACATCCACCATTGTCTCTGACCAACTTACAATCTAATAGGGAGCCCAAATTGTTAGAAATATTATATAAGTCCTAGTCGGTCCCTGAATTTGAACCCCGGAGTCACCTCAACTATCCTAGCTGACTCCTCTTTGACTTAATAAAAGTATCTGTACCTGAGAGGAGGTCGGCTAGAGAACATACATAACCACCATCCTCCCCACAAACATTGGGAAACCCCCTTCCATTCCGATAGGGCACCATGAGCCTCTAACCTGCCCACTATCCTCTGCTGCGTTCCCCAATTAGAGAAAGCCCCCCTCCCTGGGACACAAGCCTGTCTACCCCAGGTCCATGGATCCCCACTCTGGTAAAACCCTGGCTCCCTCACCCAGAAAACTTGTTTCTAACTTACACAGAACCCCAGCACGGGCGTGCCCAAACACTGTTCAGCAGTGTCTGAGCCGCAGACTTGTCAACATCTAATCGGGGAGATAGAGAGGCTGGCGCAGGGTTCCTAGCCCACGTAGGGTAATTTATAGGGGCAATAAGTGTTTATGAAAATAACCCATTGTTGTATTGGGTGAAAAACTATATAAAAAGGTGAACAAAAAAAACAAAACATTATTCTCTGTTTGGTACACATTTACATGGTGTGTTTCATTTAGAAGGAAGGTTTTTAATATTTTTTTAATTCTACCAATAATTGCTGCAACTTTTCCTGAGAACCTGCAACTTGTCCTTGAATCACGATAACCGTCCTGTATGAGAGGATATTGAACCAAGTCGACCTGTGCATTGGGTCAGTCTAGTGGCCTTTTCAAGCCAAATGAAGAGCGGGTTCTGACATACCCCAAAAAGCAAAGAAGGGACTATAATACACCTTATAGCAGGCAAAAGTGTTCAGCAAAGGTTGAATATGATAGACAGGGTCTCACCCTTACTGAACCCTTTGTCTTTATACTAGTGATGGGTCTGTACACTCCATCACAGGCCCTCATACACTTTCCATGCATACCCCATTATCCTCATTATCTATTACCAAATAATCAGCCTCCACCTCTTTTCCATAGAGATTTTACCATTTTAGCATAGCATTAAACATATTTGTTCAAAAACTTTGTCTGACTCAGAGCATAATTAAGCAGGATTTTTTTTTAAATCTGTGCATTTTCACTGAGAAATGATTAATTAAATCTCTGTTTACATGCGTCACTGTCAAACCCCCAGACAGACCCACAGCAGCAGCTCTGTGCAGTGAACACAAGCATAAAAAGAGTTAACCCATGACCAATTTATCTATGCAGAGAAAGGAATGCTGGAATCAACTAACATGTTACTTGTGGATTAACTGTTCCTGCTGCATTCCTGAGTGCAGAGAAAAACGTATCTTTGTGGTTACAGTGCCTTCAACGCATAGTGTTCTCATATGTTATTAATCATGGAACTGTCAGTGTGTTTGTACACAGACCTAAGACATTAGATTTTTTAAATGTTACTAGTCTTGTGCTCTTACACACAACGAAGAGTACTTATAATGAGGTAAATGGCCCTTTAAATTAGAAAAAATAAAGCTTGAACAAGAAGCTGGAGAGATCCACTAGTGGAACTTCTGTGTGTGAGAGGGTGTTTACATTTCTGGAGAACCATGGTTGCAGTGAATGATGCAAGGAGTCTGCTTCTGGGTCAGTGAGAGGGAAAGGTTGTACAAAAAGGCTACAAACCACTGTGTGGCCCTTTTAAGGACTCACAGTCACACATGGGGCCCTTCAAGTGGAATAAATTGTTAGTCCAGTATAATAAGGATATTTCAATAGGGAAAACCCCAAGGCAGAGACAAGAAGAAAGAAGTATCCACAAACTGCCATATAAATACTAATAACATACTTTTTTTTGTGTTGTTCAGTCATGTCAGACTCTCCATGACCTCATGGACTGTAACACACCAGGGCATCTTTATGTCCATGGTCATGCTGATCCACTTGGTTTTAATGGTAAAGATACTGGGGTGGGTTGCCAGGTCCTTCTCCAGTAGGCCACAGCATACAGCTCCTGGTATTTTTAGGTGGTTTCCCATACACGTATTGACCAGGCCCAACCCTGCTCGGCTTCAGGGTGGTGTGACCTCTTTGTTTCATGACTGGAATCAAAGCCAGGTTGCAGCATTGTGAAAGCACCGAATCCTAACCACTGGACCACCAGAAACCCCCTAAAAACAACAGCATACTACTCACATATTAAAAAAGTAAAAGAGCACATTCCCATATATATACAGAGACATGTACACATGGTATAGACTTAGTTTTTTATACTGCAGTATAAGTTTAATCAGTTTGCAACCCCTAATTAAAAATGCCTCTCTTTTAATTTCATCATTTCAAAAAGGAAAATGTTTTTTTTCTTCATATATCTTTCAATTTATCACAGACATGTCCAACATTTTCATATGATTGACCACATTGTATATTTTTCTCACAAAAAGACTCTGAGTTACATTCAAAAAAAGGCTCTGCTAGTGCATAGAAGCTGCCATGACAGTATTCGTTCCTGTTCAAGAAATGAGAAGGTGGTCACAGAGCAGGACAAGGAGGACTTACAGGTTTACTTGCAAGTATCTGCTTCTGAGCATGTACAGGGGAGGGAGAAGGTGTCAAATGGTAGAAGCTAACCTAACATATCCAAGTACCTAAATCCCCATACAGCCTCTCCCTTTTCTCTTGGATAGATAAAAAATAGCAAACAACACCCCTCAGACTTCAAAACATTCAACCCCCAGACACAATCAGAGTCTGCTAAAATGAACAATATATCTAAATATGCTTCATTCTCATAGCTTACAAATCTGCCAGTACTGTAAGTATTATATACTTCACAAACAGGGCATTTTGTTCAGTGGTCAAAACCCTGTGTATTTCAGAAGATATTAAAGAACCACAGTGGGGGTGTGCCCTTGTAAACTAATTTGTGTCCCTTTGATCATGCTGAAAGCACTGGCAGATGTAACTGTCACATACGCAATGTGCAGACAAACACTTCCTGTAAATCTAAAATAATTTCGCACCTCAGGAAGTTGAAGACAAAATTGCATAATTGCATATAAAATATAAAAGTATTGGCTGTATATATATATATATATATATATATATATATATATATATATATATATATATATATATATATATATAAAAATGTTCACAGTGGACGTTGAATGGAAATAATACAAAATAAAGTTTCTCACTAGTTTTCGAAACAGCAACAAAAAGGTCTGCTGGCAGAGAATAAAATATTTTACTACTTTACTGAATGAATGAGAACAGTAAAGGATATTTTACATGAATATTTGTATGAGGATAACATGAGAATGAGCTCACAATGAATGATGTCACCGGAATCAATAGGAAGTCACAATGTGAATGTCTCTAATCATCACTTATTGTTACTGCCCATATACAGCTCATATATTACATACTGCCCATATACAGCTCATATAATACATACTGCCCCTATACAGCTTACATAATACATACTGCCCATATACAGCTCATATAATACATACTGCCCCTATACAGATATATATAGTACATACTGCCCCTATACAGCTTATATAATACATACTGCCCCTATACAGATATATATAATACATACTGCCCATATACAGCTCATATAATACATACTGCCCCTATACAGCTTACATAATACATACTGCCCATATACAGCTCATATAATACATACTGCCCCATACAGCTGATATAATACGTACTGCCCCTATACAGCTCATATAATACATACTGCCCCTATACAGCTTATATAATACATACTGCCCCCATACAGCTGATATAATACCCTAGCGACTTGTCCGTCAAAAATTTGAATCCATGGAAATGTTGTTTGCCACACAATGTAAAGCTTTTTGTCCTGTAAGGACCTTCGGCGCTCATTGCGAACCTCTCCTTGCATGTCCTTTGGATCCTCTTTATATTTTTTTAAATACTAATTAATGAATGAATGGAATAATAAATGAACATAGTTTACCTTTTTCTAATTAATATATGTAACAATCAATAGCCTGAAGAGGTAACAATCTCTTGTTATTGTCCTGCAGCATATAATGTCCAGTGGGACTGTTGCTGGCCTGAGGAGAGAGTGTTATGAATGTCCCAACTGTGCATTAGGAATAGGCTGCGTGTGCGGGGCAAACCGTTGGTTTATTTGTGGAAAGCGCTACTTTAGATGCATAATGTTGTTTGTGGTAAGTTAGGATTGTAAAATAGCGTAGTTTGTCTATGTGCTACGCGGTTCGTGAGCATTTGCCGTCCTTTGTAATAGTGTATTTTGTACCTCGTAGATTCCTGGGTGAAAGTGGTATGGTTGGCGGTGTTTTGCACTGTCCAGGGTCATGTAGCCTTGTTTTATTTTCTTTGGACCGCCATTTTTTTTCTCGCTTAGTCGATTTTTGAGTGGCAAAATTTGCCCAAATCGACTTAAATTCGCGTTCCACCTCACTCCCAGACATCCTAGCTGTTCCCTCGTGCTGTGTGTGATGTTTTTGTTGTATTTTTTATTTCTTTTGTGTGTGTTTCGTGTTTTTTTGCTTTGTTCGGTTCAGCCGTTAACTTCGTATTTTTTGTATCTCATATTTTTTTTTTCTATGTTTCTGGTATTTTTTTTTTCTAAGTCCCGCGTTCGTCAACTGCTTGCAGCCTAAGGGGATTTCCTAAGTGTTTGCAGGCTAACATCCTTATTAAATTGCGTTTCGGCCAATTGAATAGGGCTCTATATAAGCGCATAGCTTATTTTTTTCCAGAAGTTTTTCGTTAGTGAACTTCTATCCAAACGCAAGGTCTTCACTAACTAAAAACCTCTGTAAAAAATATGCTCTGTGCTTATACAGAGCCCTATTCAATTGGGCAAATCACAATTTAATAAGGCTGTAAGTCCGGTATGTTTCGTTGCCTCCACTGCTCGCCTCGCTTGGCAAGGCTCGCAGGCAATGAGCGCCTTTGTCGCTCATCACCCAAGTGCTGCGAGTTTTAGTGCTGAAGGGGCTTATCGCCTAAGTGCTGCAAGTTAACAGCTCGCCTCGATCCCGAGGCTCGCAGGTGATGAGCGCCAAAGGCTTGCAAGTTATGAGTGCCTTTGGCGCTCATCGCATAAGTCATACGCATCACGCAAAGCGTGATGACGTCTCGTAGTTCGACAATTATAATATGTGATACTGCCCCCATACACCTGATATAATACATACTGAAAACTATAAGGAAATTTATAATACTACTATACTTTAAAGGACCACTGTACAATGAAAAAAACATATATCCTTGAAAACTTTGACTAAGAGTATAAATAAGTAAGAAAAAAACATTAAAACATTTAGTCTGTTTTTAATTGGAAACATTTTTTTATGCATTGTGGAGTTTGGAGGCATCCATGATACATTGGTGGAAGTTGTACGTGTGCAGAGCAATTGTTGCATTTCTTAGTGCGAGCAGACTGCTTTTATGTCAGTAAGGAGGATAGGGTGTGGTTTCAGTTTCATCCATATTCATTTACCTAACAAAGCTCTGTTCTCTTCTCCTCCACCCCTGACTCCAATGATAAGTTAAAAAAACACACCCTCAGGAACAAACTCTGAGGAAGTGATGTACACACAAAATGGATTCCTTTATTTATAAACAAAGTCTTAAAAATTCAAATTTCCCCTTAAAATATGTTTTTATATTTGTGACTTACACAACTGTTAATGTTGTTCGTTACATACTTCACAAACAATGGGTGTTTTTCTTGAACTACAGTGGTCCTTTAACTAATCTGAAATATTTTAAAGTAAATACAAAGAAATGCAATGTACAATCTGTTTTTATCATGAGTTTACAATAGCTTTACATTATTTTAAGCTTTAAATATTAAACATATTGTATTTGTATGGTTGGCACTGGTGGGTGCTGCAAAGACCTTCCATTGATAATCTCGGTTATAATGCCCTAGCACCAGAGCTGTATTAGTTAGGTAGTTATCAGTTATTACATTCCTATTTAATGATTTAAACAATAATGTTCTTACTTTTAAAAATCAGATTCCTAACCTTCAGCCAAACTTGTTGTCTCCACACTCCACAAGGCTATCAAGGGAGTGGGAGTGGCTTAGAATATGGTGCTGGTCTAAAGGGAGTGCAGCGTTATATCTCATTGTTCAAGGACCTATAACACTCCATCTTGTACTCTATGTGGAAGACCTGTAAAACTCCATCTTGTACTCTATGTGGAAGACCTGTAAAACTCCATCTTGTACTTGCTCTGCAAAGACCTATAACACTCCGTCTTGTACTCTGTGTGGAGGGCATGTAACTCTCTATCTTGTTCTCTCTATGCAATGACCTGTAACACTCCATCTTGTACTCTGTGTGCAAGGAGCTGTAACACTCCATATTGTACTCCCTGTGCTCGGACCTGTAACTCTCCATCTTGTACTCTGTGTGCAAGGAGCTGTAACACTTCATATTGTACTACCTGTGCTCGGACCTGTAACACTCCATCTTGTACTCTGTGTGCAAGGAGCTGTAACACTCCATATTGTACTCTGTGTGCAAGGAGCTGTAACACTCCATATTGTACTCCCTGTGCTTGGACCTGTAACTCTCCATCTTGTACTCTGTGTGCAAGGAGCTGTAACACTCCATATTGTACTCCCTGTGCTCGGACCTGTAACACTCCATCTTGTACTCTGTGTGCAAGGAGCTGTAACACTCCATATTGTACTCCCTGTGCTTGGACCTGTAACACTCCATCTTGTACTCTGTGTGCAAGGAGCAGTAACACTCCATCTTGTACTCTGTGTGCAAGGAGCTGTAACACTACATATTGTACTCCCTGTGCTCGGACCTGTAATACTCCATCTTGTACTCTATGTGAAAGACCTGTAAAACTCCATCTTGTACTCTGTGTGGATGACATGTAACTCTCCATCTTGTACTCCATGTACAAAGAGCTGTAACTCTTCATCTTGTTCTCTCTATGCAATGACCTGTAACACTACATCTTGTACTCCATCTTGTACTCTGTGCAAGACCTGTAACACTCCATATTGTACTCTATGCGGAGGACCTGTAACACTCCATCTTGCACTCTATGTGGAGGACTTGTAACACTCCATCTTGTACTCTCTTAGTCGATACCTGTAATACTCTATCACTTACACTCTGTGCAAGGACCTGTAACACTCCATTTTGTACTCCCTGTGCAAGGAGCTGTAACTCTTCATCTTGTACTCCCTGTGCAAGGAGCTGTAACACTCCATCGTGTACTCTCTTGGTAGATATCTGTAATACTCCATCTTGTACTCTCTATGCAATGACCTGTAACACTCCATCTTGTACTCCATCTTGTACTCTGTGTGCAGGGACCTGTAACACTTCATATTGTACTCTCTGTGCAAGAACCTGTGACACTCCATCTTGTACATCTGCGTGCAGGGTCCCTGTAACACTCCATCTTGTACTCTCTTGGTAGAATCTTGTACTCTTTTGGCAGATATCTGTAACACCCCATCACTTACTCTCTGTGCAATGACCTGTAACACTCCATTTTGTACTCCCTGTGACCTGAAACACTGCATTGTGCACTCTCTGGGCAAATGACCTGTAATACTCCATCTTGCACTCTGTGTGCGTGGATCTGTAACACTCCATCTTGTACATAACATTGACAGCTACGGCTGATTCAACAAGTGTAAAGCACTGGGGCCCAAAACAGGGTAGGATCCCTCTTTACTGGCATATAGGAGGACTCGTTATTTATTGGGAGATGTAGATAATTATTTCTACAGAAAGTTCATCACAAATCCCACCGGTTATATTTATACCATTGAGATCTTCTAGATCTGATACAAATCTAGTGAATGGCTGTGTTGCTGAAGGTCGAAAGCATTGGTGTCATTTTGGGGTGACACAGGGAGCAGCATTGGGTAGCACCCAAGCTCTGCCCTGCACCCATTATTGGGGGGCTCCTGTGTACCCGCACTGTATAATCTACCTCATGGTACAATCAGAACCAAGGGCCAGAGAGGTAACGAGCTTCACACCTAGAGCAGATAAGGTGTAACAAAGCCTGTGACAGATGCCCAGATAAGCATCGTATCAGGGCCGGTTACACCCACTTACAACACAGACCTGTTGACTTACATTCTCCTTATCAGAGGAATCTTTTATGCAAGTAAATCTCAGCAGGTATGTGCTTGATACCATTTTACTTTCTAATGGGCGACAGACACGGCCAAAAGAACTACATGTTCTCCTTATCTGGTTCCTGGTTATGATATCAACATTGATATAAACACTGCATCCTGAAAATGCCCAGAGGATTGGGACTGAGGTGAATAAGGATTGGGACTGAGGTGAATAAAGATTGGGACTGATGTGAATAAGGATTGGGACTGAGGTGAATAAGGATTGGGACGGAGGTGATTAAGGATTGGGACTGATATGAATAAGGATTGGGACTGATGTGAATAAGGATTGGGACTGAGGTGAATAAGGATTGGGACTGATGTGAATAAGGATTGGGACTGAGGTGATTAAGGATTGAGACTGATGTGAATAAGGATTGGGACTGATGTGAATAAGGATTGGGACTGAGGTGAATAAGGATTGGGACTGATGTGAATAAGGATTGAGACTGATGTGAATAAGGATTGGGACTGAGGTGAATAAGGATTGGGACTGAGGTGAATAAGGATTGGGACTAAGGTGAATAAGGATTGGGACTGATGTGAATAAGGATTGGGACTGAGGTGAATAAAGATTGGGACTGAGGTGAATAAGGATTGGGACTGATGTGAATAAGGATTGGGACTGACGTGAATAAGGATTGGGACTCAGATGAATAAGGATTGGGACTGAGGTGAATAAGGATTGGGACTGAGGTGAATAAGGATTGGGACTGATGTGAATAAGGATTGGGACTGACGTGAATAAGGATTGGCACTCAGGTGACTAAAGAGTGGGACTGAGGTGATCAATTATTGAGACTGAGGTGCTTAAGGATTTGGATTGAGGTGACTAAATATTCAGACTGAGGTAATTAAGGATTGTGACAAAGGTGAATAAGGATACTCAATGTCAAGCTGCATCTGCAAAGGCAAGTAAATATTAGCATGTATTAAGTAGGGTGTAGAAGCAAGTGAGCAAAAATAATTCTGCCACTATAAAAAATTTCTAGTACGCCCTCATTTGGAATATGGAGTACAATTTTGGGCACCACTTCATAAAAAGGACATTTTAGAGCTGGAAAGGGTATAGAGGAGGGCAACAAAACTAATAAGGGGAATGGAGGGGCTAAGTTATGAAGAAAGAACAACCAAATGAAACTTATTTTCTCTAGAAGAAAGGCACCTAAGAGGGATATAATTACCTTTTATAAATACATCCAGGGTCATTATATAAAAAGATTCCACCGTAATGGAAGAAAAGGGTTCTTCACAGTAAGGGCGGGTAATCTGTGGAATTTTCAACCAAAGGAGGTGGTGACAGCGGATTCAATAGATAAACTTTCCAATGTAACTCACATTCATTCTATAATTCCACGACATGCATCTTGGTTCCTTACCACCTGCAGAGCACACTTCATGCATTTGGAGAATATATTATTATATCTCATAAACACAAATCCAAGAAACTCATGTGAGAAAACAGAATGGGCATGAACCTTATGGTTTTGATCAATAATACACTAATACTATTCCAAATCATATACCACATGGTGGGTATATATTATATTAACAAGGAAATAACCAGAAGAACACTTCACTTTTCAATGGCTTAAAGACAGCAGTTCTTCACCTGTAAGCATGAAACGCGCTAGCACTATCATCTATCCATAAGAATTTTGAAATGATAATACAGAAATATATATGATGTTCCCATTTTTTCTTGTCCAATTTACACAATTTAGTTTATAAGGAATATTTACATTATTCTAGTCCTTTTTGTCTTTTAATATACCTTGGAAAAAAAATAATTTGTGGAGTTTTCATTTTTAATTCTTTTTTCTTTCCTATGTTTTTATATATGTTGTATCCATAGTATTACATCTCTATTTGGGTGATTAACTCTGCTACACATTTGTTGGAGAATAACATTGAAATAGTGTCAACAGTCTCCAGTATTAGCTTTTTTTTCCCATTTATATTTGTAACTTTTTCCATAAACAGATCAATACAGAGCTGTTAGAAAGTAGACTGGTTGTATAACCCCAGTTGGCGGCCTTGATAAAAGTAAACACAATTACTTACCAGTCTTGGTGATTCTGATGGACGCTCTAGTGGGAGATTTCTCCAGGTCCCAATAGCAGTCAGAGGAATCAGCTGGGGTTATGAAGGTCCCATTAATTTGGACTTTGGATACGAAGAGATCTACTGTAGAGTGGGAACAATTTTCGAACAGTTCTTTTTATTAAGGTTTGTGCCAAGAATTATATACCTCAGAGGACACACCTCTCCATGGAATAAAAACACCCATCTGGTTAATACTACAAGTGCCTAATCTAACTGGATTATTGCAGTAACTATCCTTGAGAGTTTACAAATTAACAGTAGTAATGTGACATTAATATATCATAATACCGGACTGGATTAATCATAGACTAGCAAATATGACATTTTGGCTATATATATATATATATATATATATATATATATATATATATATATATATATAGTGAGGGAACAAAGTATTTGATCCCCTGCTGATTTTGAACGTTTGTCCACTGACAAAGAAATGATCAGTCTATAATTTTAATGGTAGGTGTATTTTAACAGCGAGAGACAAAATAACAAAAACAAAATCCAGAAAAATGCATGTCATTAAAGTTATAAATTGATTTCCAGGTCAATGAGTGAAAAAAGTATTTGACCCCTTCAACTTAGTACTTGGTGGCAAAACCCTTGTTGGTCCCCAGGTTTGCACACATCTCAGGAGGGATTTTGTCCCACCCCACTTTGCAGATCCTCTCCAAGGCCCCTTATTCAATTGCGATTTGGCCAATTCAATAGGGCTCTAAATAAGCACATAACACATTTTTTTTAAATACGTTTTTAGTTAGTGAAAACCTTGTTTTTGGATAGATGTTTACTAACTAAAAACTTTTTTTTAAAAATACGTAATGTGCTTATTTAGACCACTATTCAATTGGCCAAATTGTAATTGAATGAGGTACCAAGTCATTAAGGTTTTGAGGCTGATGTTTGGCAACTCGAACCTTCAGCTCCCTCCACAGATTTAGGGCTAGGCCACTCAAGGACCTTAATGTGCTTCTTCTTGAGCCACTCCTTTGTTGCCTTGGCTGTGTGTTTTGGGTCATTGTCATGCTGGAATATCCATCCACGACCCATTTCCAATGCTCTGACTGAGGGAAGGAGGTTTTCACCTAAGATTTGATGGTACATGGCCCCGTCCATCATCCTATAGTTGTCCTGTCCCCTTAGCAGAAAAACACCCCCAAAGCATAATGTTTCCACCTCCATGTTTGACGGTGGGCATGGTGTTCTTGGGGTTATAGGCGGGTGCTGCAGGATTTCAGTCCTTCACAGCAATAGCGTGTTACCATTGTTTTCTTGGTGACTATGGTCCCAGCTGCCTTGAGATCATTAACAAGATCCTCCTGTGTAGTTCTGGGCTGATTCCTCACCGTTCTCATGATCATTGAAACTCCTCGAGGTGAGATCTTGCATGGAGCATCAGATCGAAGGAGACTGGCAGTTATTTTGTGTTTCCTGCATTTGCGAATAATCGCACCAACTCTTGTCACCTTCTCACCAAGCTGCTTGGCGATGGTCTTGTAGCCCATTCCAGCCTTGTGTAGGTTTGACATCCTTGGACAGCTCTTTGGTCTTGGCCATGGTGGAGAGTTTGGAACCTGATTGATTGCTTCTGTGGACAGGTATCTTTTATACAGGTAACAAGCTGAGATTAGGAGCACTCCCTTTAGGAGAGTGCTCCTAATCTCAGCTCATTACCTGTATAAAAGACACCTGGGAGCCAGACATTTTGATGATTGATAGGGGATCAAATACTTATTTCCCTCATTGACCTGCAAATCAATTGATAACTTTTTTTGACATGCGTTTTTCTTTTTGTTATTCTGGCTCTCATTGTTAAAATACACCTACCATTAAAATTATAGACTGATCATTTCTTTGTCAGTGGACAAACGTTCAAAATCAGCAGGGGATCAAATACTTTTTCCCCTCCCTCACTGTATATTTTCAGTCCCCAAAATTATATCTTTAATACATGTTTATACCTTGACGGCAGTTACTGGGAACAAAGGCATATTTTGATATTATTGGGTAACATAAATCACATGACAATAAGGTTATCATACTGAGGCTACCACACCACTATTTCTGTAAAATCATTAAACTGCTTTATTTTCCGATTTTCCCAACCAATGCCTTGAGCTTAACTAGCTATATATTTTGCTCATCTTAACAGTTCTAGCTGCAGTTAATATTTATATAATTCATTTTTGCATCCATATTCATTTGTCCATCTTATACCTTCCAAAAGTCCATTATTATAATAGTAGCATTATTACTGGGTCTAACTTTAATTTATAAGCCAATGTATTATTTATCATTGCTTGTACTGTTCTCCAGAATATTTGAATTTTAGGGCATTCCCACCATTCATGAATGGACGTGCTCAATTATTTACATCTTCTTTAACATGTTGGTGGTATGTGTGGCTTGTATTTATTTATTATTATTGGGATTATATACAGAAGTATAATATTTTATAGTTTGCTCTTTATCCTGAATATTTCTAGATACTCTAGTGTTTGGATCCCATATTTTTTGTTATGTTTTGTTATATATTGCTCTGGTTAGAATCGAGTATCATTTGTGTGTGTATGGTAAGGCACTATTTGCATTTAGATTGTTAAGTTTTTATTTAGTTGCAATATAGTGCAAGGACCATCTCTACCATGGAAACATTGGCTTGCAAAAAATAGTAAGGTTGTAAGAAGTTGTTGTACATAATATTTTAATTGAAGGTATTGACATCTGTCAGAGTCATATAAATCATGATGTGTTTTGATTTCTTGAAAAGTCCTTATTTTATCATGTCTTATATGAAATAAAGACTCAATGCCATTTTCTTGCCATCTTAAAATAGGCCAATTCCCATCCGTGGGCAAAAATCTTTATTTGAGATATGGATATTAAGGCTAATTGTGGTTTTGTCAGATTATATGTATTGTTTTTTATATTTATCCCATAAATATTTTTTTATGATTGATTGGGTTATATTATTTTTGTTTGACAAAAACTAGAACTTTCTTGTATGACATTTTAGATTTGAAAACTATAAATATACTTGTGATTTACGTTTAGTTATATGGAGGACGCAAAAGTTCAAAGGACAGATATTGTCTGAGTGTTTGAACTATGTCTGACTACAGCTTTCATGGTGTGCTACATGTCTTTATCTACCATTGGTGTTTACGTTTCCCTTTGTGGAGTTGGATTATGATAACAGTTCATGATCTCTGAGCAATCTCCTTTTGGTGAATCCATGGCCACCAGCTGGGAAAATATCATTAGAAACTACAGAAAAATACAGAATGTAATTTTAAGTGAATAGTAAAAAAAATAAAAAAATAAAAATAAAAAAAAATAAAATAAACATATAAAACACAAAAACAAGGTGGTTCTGTGTGGGTATTATCAAATATATATATTTATTATAGGACCTCATCAGTGTGCCAGTATTTAACGAATTCTGGTTGTGTTCTTCGATGTATTGTCCCTCTAGAGATCACTTAAAAATATTAGATAATAATATAAAGATGAAAAATAGAAACAAAACATTTATATGAAAGATTTTTATTTCATCAATAAAGATCTAGTTGACCTTCTTGGGGTCTTCCTGAATACAGTTATCATGTTCACCTTGGCCCTCTATGTCCCACGTTGTGCCTGTTTACTGTTGCTAATTTCTTATCGCAGACCACCTAATCTGCTCTGATCTTTTGCCCTTCATGGGGTCCTGTGGTCCTCAAATGAAGTAAACCAGTTGCCTCTGTGGAAATGCATTAGGATGTTTGAGCTAATCTCTTATCAGTAGTGAGTGGAGACTTCCCCCCTTCCACCAGGGGACTTTTTAAGAATTAGCTGCTCAATCAAAGACAAAAAGGGCTTTCTGATGTGATCTCCTAAGGAAACAACTGTGTATTATATTAACAAGAATATTACTGGATTTGTCATAAACTTTGCTTAACCCTGCCATTACTCATAGACGGAAAGCAGAAGCCCTCCCTGGGATATTAACGCATCATACCTGCAATACATTGCTTCTGAAGTCCTGCTGATAATTCTGTGAGATATATATCCTGTCCATGTCTGGATCAATCAGTATAGACAAATGGAGCCTCGCTGCCATTATATTATTTTATATTAGAAGAAATGTTGGCTTTAGACAGGGACTAGTTATCCTTACATTTAACTACTGAAATATATATCTATCCTTATATATATATATATATATGTTGTTTAGTCATTCAGTCATGTCTGACTCTCCATGGCCCTTCCTGAGCTACACCAAGCTAGTGTTCATTGCTTCAATGACCTCATCTATCCATCTCCACCTCTGCCTCCCCTTCTTCAATCTTTCCCAGCATCACACTCTTCTCTAGGGAATCCTGTCTATTCGTGATATGGCCCAAATATTTGAGCTTCAGCCTCGTGATCAAACCTTCCAGTGAACAGTTTGGCTTCATTTCCTGAAGTGTTGATTTATTGGATCTTCTCGCAGTCCAAGGGACTCTAAGCAGTTTTCTCCAACACCACAATTCAAAGGCGTCAATTCCACGGCGCTCAGACTTCTTTATGGTCCAGCTCTCACATCCATATGTCACTACTGGGAATACCAGAGTTCTAAAAATGCAGAGTTTTGTTGATAGTGTAAAATCTTTACTTTTTGCTAGCTTGTCCACGCTTGTCATAGCTTGCCAGAAGAAAACATCTTTTAATTTCCATGGCTACAGTCACCATCTTGGATCCCAGGAAAATAAAATCTGTCAATATATATATATAAATATATATATATATATATATATATATATATATATATATATATATATATATATATACTGTATACATACATTAATCATATTTTTTATTTACAGATAGTAGGAAAATAAGTATGACTGAATGTATTGATATATTGTTTTAGGAGCAGTAGAACTATTGAGAATAATAGTATTTTTAGAAATAAATTTCAATTTAGGAGACTACTTCTATCATGGGGGCATCTATCTTGAACTGCAAATTGACCAAGGGCCTGAAATAATGTTATCTTACTAGAAATTGCTATATTTTTTTGTTTTGTTTTGCCAAGTGGCAATTATAATGATCTTTTAATAGAACTGAATATTATTATTATTAATATTTTTTTTATTTTATTATTATTATCCTTTATTTTTATCCTTTATTTGAACAGCAATATTCTCAGAATCCAAAGTTCCTCCCATCGTTCCAGAATCAAATTCAAGATTTAGGAAATTAAAAGATTTTAAGAGTCAATTTATTTATATTAAACTTTCTAAACTTTCTAAAGCACATTATAAGTTCAGGGTCTTCATTAGAGCATACGATAAGTATGTTTAATTGGTTCTTTAAAACTAATATAAACTAATACATTTTTGAGAGATTAAATTCTCATTTCCAATAAAAACCAACAGAGATTAGATGTTCCAATTTGTACAAGTGGAAGAATTAAGAAACCCCCCCCCCCAGAAGAATAAACATAGCCATGTGACACAGAATATCAGGGTAAGGGGCATACACGGTGACTCCAATCTTAAGAATATTACAAATAAAAACATTTCACAGTAATGCGACTACTATTGTATTGGAAAAACATTATCTATTTTTCTACATAAGTAGTTCATAGGGGGCAAGTTGTATACCTGCCAAAAATGCCATTCATAGTTGTGAATGGAGCTTGTTATCAGCTGTACTCTTGGAGTTGTTAGACCTTCTCCTTTGGGAGATGTGATTAGCCGATCTGTAAATAGCACTTCATGTGGAGAACTCATGACACACAAATAGTTTGGAGGGTGATTGATTACAAAGGCTGCTGGTAAGTGGTACGGCAAGTTACTTTAGGTACATGCTCGGGAGTTGATTACCAGTTGGTTTAGTGGTAACTAGAATGGCAACTTCCTTCTGGTAGATATTAAAGATCATTCAGCAATACCCTGAGGAGATAGTTTCTGTGTTGACTGGAATAGCCAATTCCTTCATGTATATGCTCAGGGAATCGTCACCAATAGGCCATCTTGTACCAAAAATGGGATAGATAGATGCTTTTGTATCCAAGACCAGAATGAAAAATGGTAACCAGAATCAGAGGTGGAACTAGTGAATGGAGGGCCCAAGAGGAATATAATTTTGGGCCCCATTGCAACTTCTTTCTCCACCTCGTAGAGGTCAATAACAAGCCAAAAATATATGTAAATGGTCAGATCATCTTTATGGTAATCAGACCACCTTTCTATAAAATAATTATCTGACAATGGCATCTATTAAATTAAGATTTTGCCATTACTGCCATTAGCAGAGGGCCCTGTTGTGGGCCCCAGTGATTTATGCCTGTTGCACCAACAGTAGCACCACCACTCACCAGAATGGCAAGTTCCTCCAGTATATTTTACACAATCAAACAATAGGACATGTATGTAATTTAAGGGATTGGAACACACAACACGTCAGGGCTAGGCTGGGGAAGTTGGACACCATAGAAGCCTGATATTCATTTAAATATATAGATAAAATATATTAATATCGATATATGAAAAACAAGACCTACTAGTTTAGATATCAATATGAGACATTTATTATAAACTCTCTTCTTCCCAGAGAGGCCATGGCCAAGCGACTTAAAGTCCTGGTGGGACATTTAACCAGTTTTTACATTGTTTCAATATTATTTTTCTTAATATTTTTCCATTCAATGTATAAAAATGCTCTTTTAAAATAATTAATTGGCACTTTAATGGTGGGTTTATAAGACCCTTATTTACCTGTTTACAACAAACCCAATAACATGGCACCTTGTGTATGATTCCAGGGAACTCATTCTACCAGTCAGTGGAATAATCCAAATGAGATGTACATGATGTAAAATTCAAACAAACACTCAAACTCCTGTAATAAAGTCTTCTAATAATGGAGCCTCTCCCTATAATGTGTTCTCTAATGTCATGGTGCTCAGGAGACCACAAGATTCGGCATTCACCTGTATGAGCAACTCATACTGATAAGGCATGAACTGAACAAATACACGGCAAACGTTGATGACAAAATGTCAATATCTTTGTACAGTCCAATATCCTATATTTGCTCACTGGCCCTATGTAAAGATGCAATTTCCAATAACCCAGTGAGGGCGACACAGTTTTTGTTAATATCATTTCTAATTAACCACGTCTGTTTGGAAAATAGCTCCAACTTATCTGGTTTGAATTATTAAAGTTGGAAACCACTCAATGGCTTGGATTTAAGACCTTGCAATGTGGTCGATATCAAGCAGCAGTGACAACTAATATTGACTAAACTGTATTATCCATTGCATTGTTCATTAAATTGTCACCTGATTGCTATATGTTCACATTCAGGGCTGAATGCATGAATTATGTATTGATCATAAATAAAATTAGTACCTGCTGTGCAGTGTCTCATACTAACCAATCATGAAAACGTCTCTCAGCAACATTCTGCAACATGCAGCTAAGACGTGATCTCTGATAGGCTAGGACACTACACTGCATATCCATCCCTATAGGCTCTGTTTTCACTGTCTAAAATCAAATAAATACACTACTACTGCAGCATATGCAGATACAGACTCTGTAGGGATAGATGTGCAGTGCAGTTTACTAGCCTACCAGGGACCACGTCTCAGCTGCATGTTGTATAATGTTGCTGAGAGTTGATCACTGATTGGTTAGTATGAGACACTGCACTCCCATCCCTACAGAGTCTGCATCTTCAAGAGCTGCAAGAGGTCAGATCCATACAGGGACCATTTGTTTGATTTTAGGCAGTAAAAACAGAGCTTATAAGCACTTCTTAATAAAATAAAGTATCTAAAAATAAATAGATACATAGGTATATTGCATACATATTATAATCCAACAATCTTTCATATTCCTTTAATTTTGTTTTATTATCTGATCAACAGTCATTTGAATGGAATTATAGTTACAAGATGTTTAAGCCCAGAAACAATAAGACTGTGAACATTTTTTTATATTTAAAATATGATCTTTTAAATGCATGAGGATGATAGAAAATAAGAATAGAGGAGAAATAGTTTTGGGAAAAAAACAGAAGGCATCCAAAAGGAATATGGACAATGTGCAGGAGCGTAGGACCTGGGGGGAGGGGGGATAAATCCCCCTAGACTATATGAACAGGGGACACACACAATAGCAATTGCTATTAAGCAGTAGCCCACTCCCTGGAAAGCTTTTATCCAGCAAACCCTTGCCACCCCCCCCCCCCCCCCCCACACACACACACACACGCACACACACACAATTTTCAACTGCAACCCTGGAGGATGCAATGGGCAGCCAAAAAGCAGCAGAAATAGTGCAAACATTGTAATCAATAGTGGCTAGTATACTTTTTGAATTTATAATCTTTTATTAGAAGGCATACAAAATTAAAACATTTTGAATAACTGTATTTTGTCAGTTAATAAAATTAAAACATTTTCCAGTTATTAACTGACTAGACCTTCTTATTTTAAATATTTTATACATTTTTAGTTATTAAAGTTTCATGTATCAATTAAAAAGAAAAGAAAAATAACAGTACAAAATAAATACAAAATAAAACAAATAATAAACAAGAACAAAGAAGAGAACAGAATAAATATTGAGTAAGTTAGCTAAACCATTATAATGCTAACCTAGTATAGAATATAGGGCAAAACTGGGTGTAACCGCCCCTAAATGGGCTCAAAACAGACCCCAGTAAGGATACCACAATTCAAATTATATTTACCTGCGCAGTACAGCTGAAGGATTTCCGGGGCACCCCCCGCCTCAGGCTTCTCCGCAGGATCGCTTTTACAAAATGTAGGTGTTATATTATATTAGGGGAACGCTAAATGACGATGCTAACCAAAGTTCTCAAATTGCCTGAAATTGGGAAACGCTGTCCAGAATAATGTGGGTTAATCTTTCATCGATAAGTAAGTAATTAATCTTTTTAATTACCTCCTGGAAGTTTAGAGACACTGTCTTCCATCTACTGGCTATGTGCGTTTTGGCAGCAAACACCAATAATTAGAATAATTTATTCTGAGATTGAGATAGACCCGTAATATGAAAGGCATGAGTCCATCGAGGGTGAAACTACCTTTTGAAAAAGTGTGGAGGCTAGTTGTGCTAATTGCCCCCATATTTTCTGGGTGGATGGGCATGACCACCAGGTTTGAATGTGACCCCCTAAATGTTGTCATCCCCTAAATCATTTATTAGTTTCTTGAGGTTTAAATTTCTGTAGTTTGTCAGGTGTGCAAAATACTCTATGTAAGACTTTGATAGACATCTCTAATAGAGCCGAATTGAGAGAGCCTCTGGAAAGATTAGAACAGGATCCCGTCCATTTGTCCCAGTCCCATTCTACCCCAAGGTCCCTTTCCCATTGTACCAAGAATTTGGGTCTAGTATACTTTTTCAGGCATGTACTGACTTTTACGTTTAGTTTTTTACTTATGCAATAGATTCACTTCTATTCTTTCTCCTTTATTCTGTTTTTTCTTATATTTTCCCCTTTTCTCACTATCAGTCCAAGTATGGATGAGTTATGAGCTGTCAGTCTTTTTGACTATTTAAACTTTATCACCCCTCCCCCCCAGGTTTTTTTGTTTTCCTACACCATTGACAATGTGGGATTGTTTTCTCCTTCTTTGTCCTGATATATTACAGGAAAGAACATAATGAACGCCTCCGCTAGACTCATCTTCTATACCAAACGATCAGTGTCTGCCACTCCTCTCTGTCAATCACTCCACTGGCTTCCCATAGCCTCCAGAATCAAATTTAAAATCATGACCCTAACACATAAAGCCCTCAACAACAGTGCACCCCGTTATATCTCTGCTCTTGTTTCAAAATTCTCTCCCAACCGGCCCCTTCGTTCTGCTAACGACCTTCTTCTTTCCTCCTCTCTCATCACCTCCTCTCACTCCCGTCTTCAAGACTTTTCTCGTGCTGCCCCTACTATTTGGAACTCCTTGCCTCGCTCCATTAGATTATCTTCCTGCCTCAAAACCTTAAAAAAAATACTAAAAACACACCTGTTTAAAAATGTGTATTACCTTCAGTCTTAATAATTACAACTGCGCACTCCACAGCTTAATAACACTTACACCCACAATCTACAGTACAACACAGAGACCCCTCCAATTGACTGAACAAATTGCATTCACATTGCCATATTGCATTTGTCACCCTCTTGTATCACACCTAAATCCTTAGATTGTAAGTTTGCGAGTTTTCAATCGTGTGTCCGTGCCTTGGAAACAAGCACTAGGTACATTTGATTATAAGCTCAAAAACAGGGCCCTCCATTCTTTATAAGGTGTTAAGTTTGTTTTTTTGCCACGTACTAAACCCCTGTACAGCGTTACGGAATATGTTGGCGCTATATAAATAACGATAATAATAATAATAAGCAGTTAGCCTTTAGATTGTAAGTTTGCGAGTTTTCAATTGTGTGTCCGTGTCTTGGAAACAAGCACTATGTACATTTGATTATAAGCTCAAAATGATTATATGCTCAAAAACAGGGCCCTCCATTCTTTAAGGTGTTAAGTTTGTTTTTTGCCATGTACTAACCCCCTGTACAGCGCATACGGAATATGATGGCGCGATATAAATAAAGATAATAATAATAATAGTTACAGCGTTGTGGATGTCTGCACATATTAGTGTGTTTTTGTTCACATGTAAGAAAACACAATAAACAAAGTATCCATGAGTTAACTCTCTGGCAGGAGAAAGGTGGATCAAACATTGTTTTTCTTTGTCAAATGTTCTGTTTATTTAGTGCTTTGATTGAATGAATATCATTTATTTTCCAGGGAAGAAATCATTCATAATTTATAAAACATGCTCTTTTAAATGCATGACACAAAGTTTTGGACTACAGCGGCCATTTAAGTGCTAATTCTTCTAATAATAACATAAGTTATACAGAAACTTTGTTTGTCTGTTATTGGGTACACTCTCCCAGTGACAGAGCTAGTGAATAGAGGGGCCAGAGTACAACATAATTTGGGGAACTCTTGCCTCTTCTTATTACAATAACAAAACCAGAGCCTCTTTACATTAGAAGAGGGGCCCAGTGCTGTTGTGGATCCTGGTGCTTTGCACCTGTTGAACAAACACTAACTCTCCAAACTTATTTCAAACTAAAGTCTGAGCTGGATCTCAAAAAAAGGCCAAGAAGAATGGTGTAAGCACAGCTTTGATGGGGGAGAATCTTGAAGTAAAGTGCTGCAGTGTTGTGTGTCGCCATGGCAACAGTGACAGTTGAAAAGTGGACATTAGCTTTCAGCATGACACTACGTGCTGTTTGGCTCATGAGCTCAGAGGAATTGGAGAAGAACATTATCATAACATCATGGATACCTAATACTTATCTACTTATTGCTCTGTGCTTGAGATATAGTGAGGACTCATGATGCTTTAATATCCTTAACTATTAAGTGCTTGGTACAGAGTCAATTACTAACTACCATCTTGCCCAGATCCTGAAGCAAGGGAATCCCTAGCACTGATACACAGAATCCCACAGAGCAGAGGACCTTACTGGTGGGATCCATTCATTGGCAGGACCAGTTGGTCCCTCCTTTGACAGATGAATCTAAAGTAGCAGGAAACCAATGAGCGCCACCAGAAAGCCTCAACCATCCATCTACCCTTTGTAAACCATCCACTCTGTCTCTCTCATCCTCTTTTCCTTTCTCACTAACTACTCTCTATCTCTCAATACTCTTCATTGAAAAAATGTCCTAGGTCTGCAAGGCAGTTTAAGAAACAGATAAGGTCACATTTGTGTTATTCATTTTATATTTTTTATTTCTTTTTTTATATATGATTTTGAATAACTAAACTTGGTCAAGAAGAGGTCTAAAAATAAACACAGAATTGGTTATTATTACTATTTTCTATGGTTATCCATTTCTTAAATGGACTGCTTCTTGCAAATGAGGGGTTTCCATCAGTCCTAATGAAATCACTGACAGTTTTATCTGCCACATATATTGTTCAGATAGAACATTATTGTTACACCTCCCACCATATAAAGCAGACCAGTGGAAACCAAAATGGCAGCTTTCAATGCAGCATTTAATTATAAAAAAGTAATAAATTGAAGGCTGCAATGCTTTTTTTCATTATGAAAACATGTTTCTTGCTTTCAAGGACAGTTCTGCAAAAGAGGATATTTAAATTATATAACTAGAGTGGTCATTTTAAATATTAGTAGCAGAGAGAATCACCTGAGAAAAGAAAATGGAACAGTGCAGTAAGGAATAATTGCATATGAAAGATAAATGTGTAAAGGCTGTGTTCATTTATTTATTTATTTTGCTTCCTAAAGTTATTTTTCTCATTATCAAATTAAGTTATTTAGTCCAGATACCGTTATTTTGGAAAAGTATAAAAAGTATAAAATGTATTTTGTAAACTCTTTAAAAATTATTTTTACTTTAATACTGTAACGGGGAGGCAGAGCACCAGAAAATCTTACATTGCATGCAAGTAGTACCATACTAAACTAATATTTTGTCAAAAGAAAAATCAAAAAAATGCCTTTTTTGGTCCCTTAACATTCAAACGTTTATTGTATTATGTAAATTATCTACTGTACAGTAATTCAATAAAAGGAAATCCCAGATGCCTCTTGTTTTATGGCCTCAAGAAACTGACACAAACACTATAAGAAAGAAAAGGGTCTTAATCCCAGAAATCAAAATTAACATATTTTAATTTATAGGACCACTGTACGTCAAGAAGAAGAAAAAACTTTTGTGAAATATGTAACAAACTAGCAGCTGTGTAAAACATGGACATATTTTTTGTGGGGTAAAATCTGATTATTTTAAAAAGACTTTTTAAAGGAATCCATTTTGTGTTTGTTATATCACTTCCTGAGAGCTAGATCACATGGTGTTTTTCTTATCTATCAGTGGATGAAAGAGTAGGCATGGAGTTTTTTTTTAGATAGCTGGATTCAACTGAAATTGGCACTGTACTTCTTCTTTTTCCATCAAATGCAAAGGAGCAGGAATTTGCATCAATAGATGCAACTACAGCTCTTCAGAAATGTAAGCACCCTTCTCACACATACCTTCCACCATCATATCATGAAGTCCTCCAGGGTACAACAATTATGCTGCTTAATTATGCTCTTGTGTGTACTGTATGTGTGCATGTGTCATGTACAGTAGTTGTGGCCGACTCTCCGTGACCTCATGAACCACAACACACCATGCTGATCCACTTGGTATTCATGGCAGAGATAGATGAGTGACTTGCCAGTTCCTTCCTTAGTGGGCCACAGCATACAGCTCCTGGTACTGACCAGGCCCAGGCATTGTTTTGAGGGTGGTGTGACCTCTTGGTTCCCTGACTGAAATCGAACCCAGGTTGCAGCGGTGAAAGCACTAAACCCTAACCACTGGACTGCCAGGGAACCCAATTATGTTCTTATTACATATATATTTTTATATTTAACAGTGGCCCTTACACATTAACACACAGAGTGTTTTAGGCATATGTCGTGTCACTGCTTGATATTCAGAAATAGGACATACAATTTATGGAATGACTGATTTTTTCAGGGCAATCTCCTGTCCCTATTAGCCTCGAAAATGTCACTTTTAAAGTGACACAGTTTCACTTGCTGAAATCATTCTTGACATGTGCAAAGTCACAAGGAGTATTTACCAATGATTAAATCCCAAGGCAACCATATGGAGCTTGGCGATAGGTTCAAAAAAGCTGATTGACCAACAAAAAATGACTTTTTTTCAATTTAAAGGGGTATTAAAGGTTCCTGGATGTTATTAGGTATATAATATCCCTGTGTATTTATTTACTTGTATGTACTTTATTTCATTAAAATGTGCTTATAAGCTCTGTTTTTACTGCCTAAAATAAAAAAATAGTTCATGCACACTACAGACTCTGTAGTACTGGGTGTGCTGTGTCTCATAATAACATTTTTGTGACCATCAACTTCCTGCAACATACGGCTGAGATGTGGTCCCTGATAGGCTATGACACTACACTGCACATCAGCCCTACAGAGTATGTGCTGCCCATACATGATTTTAGGCAGAGCTTATAAGCACTTCTTAATAAAAAAAAAAATGCATAAAAGTAAATAGACACACAGGGATATTATATACCTAGTAACATCCAGGAATATTCCATAACCCTTTAAAATAACATCCAATTAATAGCTAGTATATAGTTTTAATCTGGAACCTTTTCTGTGTCCCTTTGCTACATGCACTGAGTTGTGGGACCAACCTTGACTGCTCCCTGACCCCTGCCCTGGTCACCACCTCTTGTGTGCAAACACATGTTAATTTGCAGACTCTTATCTCCAGTATTTAAATATATATACTTAGAGAAACCTGCCTTTTCTCTAGTCCTTCCAACCAATGTGTGTTTTTATCCCTCAATATGTCACGCTCTCTTGTGGAGTGTTTAGCAGTTAATATCCAGGCTTCTGATTGTCCTTAAGAGGTGTACTGTGTGATAAGCCCCATTTAACTTGGCCCGTTTTATACTTAGCTTAAGTAACTTAAATACACATTGGCTCTTCACAAGGATGTCTGCTCTGTTGGCCTTTGCTGAGTGCGTATCCAGGAAATAAAGGAGGGGACACATTGTCCAGCTTATTAAAATAAAACTTTAAGAAAAAAATCAATTTCAGCGGTGCCATGCACCAATCAGCCACCATTATTTCTAGCTAATTGAAGGCATGGTATGCCATTAACTTATTCCCAATAATGCTAATGAAACAGCTTGTATTGTACGCTCAGGTTGCAGCCAGTAGCCCATTTATCTAGGGCAGTCAATGCTGTATAGACAGTGTTATCTACTGGTTGGTGATTAATAATTATTTACCGGTGTTAGTGTAAACTGGTTTTGTGTTTCTCTTAGTGTTGGTTCCATGGGTGTCACTTTGTGTCTCTATCTATATTTGCTGTGCTCAGCTCTCATTCACTCAGATGATGCAATAATACATTTGTTAAAGGACTGATGTAGTTCAACAAAAAAGACACTTGTTTGTGAAGTATGTACTCCATATCCCAAATGAGGGCGTACTAGGGATTTGTATAGTGGCAGAATTATATTTGCTTCCCTTGCTTCTATACCCTTCTTAATACATGCTAATATTTTATTTGCCTTTGCAGTTGCTGCTTGGCATTGAGGACTGTTAACTAGGTGGTTGTACACTAGCTCTCAAATCCCTTTCAATATCCGATACGCAGAGATTTGCTCCATTAAGATTATTCTTTTTTTTTCTTCCTAAATGATGAACTTTACATTTATTTATATTAAATGTCATCTGCCATTTAGTTACACATTTCAAGCGTGAGTAAAGGACCCCCTACTTCACAACCTGGCCCAGACGACTCCCCCACCCGTCGCTGTGACAGTAACAAAACAATATACAGAATTCAATCACATAACAATTCCCACACTTCAATGACTGATTTCTTGTCCTTGTTTTTTTTTTTTATATATATAAATTCACAAATTTAGTTTCATACACGTTTACATATTTACAACCAACAATACCAAGCATAAGTTAACAATTCCACAAAATCGGGATGGGTGGTAGAGGGTTTGTCACTCTGCCACCTCAAAGTGATTCCAAAATGGCACCGGCGCACCCATCTCCTCCTAACTCCGCCCTTTTGGCCAGCCACATGACCCCCGTCCTCCAATGAGGCGGCTCCCAGACTCCCCTATGTCAATATGCACTCTGGGTGAGCCCCAGGGATCCTCCTCCATACATTCATGACCCAGGGAGACCCTAGTTGATAATACTCTTTCACATATCATAACCTAACACACATAACTACCTACATTTTAACTCAATAATAATAAAGACACTGACACATGGGTGGGGTACAAACAGGCCACAGTTGTATATTTATTAAATACCTTAACAATACCAACTAACAACTAGGAGAAATTGCCTGGACATCGGGACTGAACTGAAGTCATTACCACCGGCGTGAATCAAGATGAATGAGGGATGACCCCAAAGACGGGTGTGAGCCTCCACCAACCCATCCACTTGCGACCACAGCAAGCCTCGGCTACCGCTCCATCATACCTGCAGGCCCTCACCAAGTACACCCAGCTGTGGATCCTTCCTTGCCCTATAGCAAATCTGTGAGCCCAATGCACGTACGAGTACCAGCTTCATCGCTTGCAAAAACTGAAAACGTGTCACCCTCATGCACCAACAGTGAAGCCTTTACCACTGGGCGCACCAGCAGATTACTCCCTAAACTCTCCTTGGATTGTCTTGGACCTCCGCAACCACAACTTTACACTGTCACCTTGAAGACAGACGTCCACTATTTGACATACATGCTTGTGACATATGCACACAATGCCTGGCCCATATGGCACACTGTCAGACCCTTAAGTTGCCAAGCAGGTCCAGTAAATATGAGGTGGGGCCTCTGTGGCAGATGGGATGCAGGCTGGAGTGCAGAGCGTAATCAGGGCTCAGTTCCCGGCGCCCTGATGACGGTGCGCTGTTCTGCAGCACCCATCCCTATCTCATTTACTCCCCCTCACAGATCCTATACCCTGTATGTCACGACCCACTCTCTGGCTGGGGTCTGCTGACCGGATTTGGGTTACTCTGGACCTTGGAGTAGCTTTGAGTACAGGAACATCATGTCTCAGCCCTTGGGTTAGACTGAGCAATATTGACAGTAAGTCTGACGAATCTTACTGCAAGCATATGTCCCCGGGTAAATAATACATCTACACACCACGTCTTGATGAAAATTATGAACCACGTTTTATTTTGGAACCACATATTTAAAACATTTCACACACACACAGTGGAGGGAGTGGCTACTCTTAGTCAAACCCTCATTCCCCTCTGGCCATTCTCACAGAAGTAATTTGTGGGAACTTATTAGTCTCCTCCCCCAGGGCCTCCCCCAGGTGTGGCTACTAGTTCATTTTGGTCTGGGTCTCAGACTGGAAACATCCTGTATTAGCTCTTGGACTATGCCCCTGGGCTTGTGGTTGGGAAACCCCATACTATACCATTGTCCTGCGGTGCCTGGCAGTCTGGCAAATCCCTTTGTTTAGGTTATCTCCTTTGTTTACACTAAGGACCATATGGCCAACTCCTGACTGAGAGTTTATACAATGGGGAAGGGTTGACTAATTAAAACATAGCTATCACTCCACAATACAATATACAATATAATACTAACATATTATCACCACAACCCAAACCTTTTGTTCTTCCACATGGCAACAGCATGTGGAAGATAACCCAGCCCAAAATGGCCACTGCTGCCAGTCACAAAATGGCCCCAGCATAGTTCACACCAAATCCAATATGGCCCCTGGGTGATTCATGACAACACCTCCCCAAGCGTGGCAGGAAACATCCCTGATTTTTCCAGCTACGCTGATAGTCATGACTCTTCTGGATTGGCTAGGCCCTCTGCACTCTCTCCACGTTCAAGTCCTTTAGAAAACAGTCCCAAAGTGCAGAGTAACAACCTCCCCCAGCCCTTGGCCTTGCACCCACTGTATAGAGCAAATTTCTCTTCCCATGCAACCCCCACCCAAATATTTCAGAATCCCATCTCTCTCTTTTTGGCAGCAGCATGGAAGTCACTGGGGACACAGAGGGTTGCACCCATACACTCTTCTAGGCAACACAGTATTTTTTGGAACCCCATACAATCCCTGTCCCATAGCAACCCCTTTCCCTCCAGCCAGTCCCCACAGCTGGGCTGGGATCTCTAAAACAGTCTCTGGGCCTATGGGACTACAAAGGGACAGCTCCTCTTGACTTTCTTCCTCTGGTCCAGCTGTTTCCGTTGCAGCTTGGGGAGCTATGCTGCTCCCATCCAAGCTGTGCTTACACTCCTCTGACTTGGCTGGGGGGCTATGCGGCTCCCATCCAGCTGAAGTGCCGGACTCCTCCATTGCCCGGGGTTGAGCAACTTTATCCTTTATGTTGAACTGGGTCTTTGGAGTGGTGTCTGTTCCAGTGGGCTCCTGGACACTGGTTATCCAGGGTATCTCCCTACTTTTTACACCCTCTATCATGGTGCCACTCTGCACCCATAATGCTTTCGCCAAGGCTGGCATGCTTGCTGCCCCGGCCTGGCTCTTTGTGCCCCTGGCACTCTTTTGCTGTGTGAGGTCAGGTTCCCTGTAGCCAGAAACCAATTCCTTTCCCTCCCCACAGTCTCTTAAACAACCCTCCTGGGCTCCGTGCTTCACTAGCACCTCTGGGAACAACTCCCCTGGGGTGTCAGGGTACAGACAGTGGTTATCTGATGCAGGCTGGGGAATCTCATCATTCCCACCCAGCCTGGCCTCTAAGGCTCCCTTCCCACCGTCCATCACATAATAATCCAGAGCCTCTGGCTCCATTAGCAGTTCTGGCCAACACACTTTGCCTAGAACTTCGGAGGGCAGACTTAACTTATCTGGCCCTAGCTTGTGAGCAGTTCCCACTTCCTCTAGGATTAAATCTCTTGGGGTATCAGGGGGCAGACATGGATTATCTGACCCCACCCAGGGAACATTCCACTGGGTCTCTGGCTCTTTGGGCTGGTGACTAGGCCCTGACACAGTTGCTGCATGTTCTAGGGGCAAACATTCTCCATCCCTAGGAGTTGGCAAAGGAACAGTGTTTACCCCTTCCCACTCCTCACTTTGTTTATCGTCTATAAAAGCCTCTCCCCAGTTCCAGTGAACATACTCCCTCTGGTACATACCGTCTGAGTTGTAAAAATACTTCTTGGGTATCGCATCCCACAATTGCACATACTCAGCCTCCAGTTGCAGCTCTTGCTGAATCAGGGGTTCCAGCAAAGGAGCCTCCGGGAACCATGCTTCCAGTCCCAGACCCCGGCAGCGTTCAACAAACAAGTTATTATGCCTCCTTGCAGTTCCCATGCAACATTCCGGATCACCATTCAGAATCTCACCGACCCCATATTCTACATCCAAACGAAAATAGAGATCCTCTCTCCGGCCACCCAAGGACTCTATCCTGGCAAGATACTGTTCCTCCAAGTCCATCTCTTTCTCTACCAGTTCCTCCAACCAGCTTGCCAGCTCATGGCCATGCCATAATTGCATGAATGCCATCCATTGATTTAGCAGGAGTAGTCTGTAGTCCTCTGCTTCCCTCTGCTCCATTTTCTGGTCCTTCTCAGAGTACCCCACCACTGTGCCACCAATTGTCACGACCCACTCTCTGGCTGGGGTCTGCTGACCGGATTTGGGTTACTCTGGACCTTGGAGTAGCTTTGAGTACAGGAACATCATGTCTCAGCCCTTGGGTTAGACTGAGCAATATTGACAGTAAGTCTGACGAATCTTACTGCAAGCATATGTCCCCGGGTAAATAATACATCTACACACCACGTCTTGATGAAAATGATGAACCACGTTTTATTTTGGAACCACATATTTAAAACATTTCACACACACACAGTGGAGGGAGTGGCTACTCTTAGTCAAACCCTCATTCCCCTCTGGCCATTCTCACAGAAGTAATTTGTGGGAACTTATTAGTCTCCTCCCCCAGGGACTCCCCCAGGTGTGGCTACTAGTTCATTTTGGTCTGGGTCTCAGACTGGAAACATCCTGTATTAGCTCTTGGACTATGCCCCTGGACTTGTGGTTGGGAAACCCCATACTATACCATTGTCCTGCGGTGCCTGGCAGTCTGGCAAATCCCTTTGTTTAGGTTATCTCCTTTGTTTACACTAAGGACCATATGGCCAACTCCTGACTGAGAGTTTATACAATGGGGAAGGGTTGACTAATTAAAACATAGCTATCACTCCACAATACAATATACAATATAATACTAACATATTATCACCACAACCCAAACCTTTTGTTCTTCCACATGGCAACAGCATGTGGAAGATAACCCAGCCCAAAATGGCCACTGCTGCCAGTCACAAAATGGCCCCAGCATAGTTCACACCAAATCCAATATGGCCCCTAGGTGATTCATGACACTGTACTTTGCTGTCACTTTGCAGCCCTTGCTCTTTCTCTCTCCTCTTCACTGATACACATCCCCAGCATGCTGAACTGCTCCACACTGCCACCTCTTGGAGCTTCAATAGAAATGCTCTTTTTTAAACAGGCACACTACAATTTCAGACCAGGAGTATGTGCAGCCAAGGAGGTAAAGGGGATGCCCAAGGTTGACATGATGGGTTGGACCAGGGTGGGTGACTTGAGGGGGCCCCTACACTACAGAAAAAAATTTAATGCAAAAAATGCGCCCCTGGAGAGAATCCTTATTAGGTGGAAAATGTATGTTTTAAATAAAATTCAATTGATAAAGTACTTGTTTAAATTATACCATATTATACCATATTTGTAACTTTTACTGTGTCACTTTTGTTTAGAATGAGCTATATCATTTACAAAAGCCAAATCTAATGCAACTGATATATTATATTTGAAAATACTCTCTTTTCAAGATCTACAAAAAAAATTCTTACTTTATTAACTATTACATTCAATTATTCGGTCACAAAACAACAATTTGTTGTTTTTTTTTTTTTAAATCTTTTTAGTGAAAGTTTTAAATAAGACAAGACAAAAATACGAAAAAACAATAATTCACAACATAAAGATAACCACTCATCTAATACAATCTATACATGCATTTATAGATTCAAGACTTTATTCTTACTTGAGGCCATAACACTGTAAATCTTTCAATCTAAATATTTTTTTATACATCTTTCACATACAAATCCCAAATCTGCCATTTTAATATAGTGTTTCCAAGTGAGGAATATAAATAAGTCCTTCCTATTTACAATTATCTATTTCTGTTGTCTAGATAATTCTTCCCAAGACGTCCGTCACATGTTTCTGATTCTAAGCCATTTAGCTAGTAGCAAACAATAAGAAATTAACAATTTCTTAGGTAAGGAGATGTTGCCTTCAAACATGTGAAACAATAACACCATAGGATCCTCTGATATAACTATTTCTGTCATTTGTACCAACTGGGAAATACATTATTTCCCAAAAATTTGAAGATTTTCAAATTACCACCATATGTCATAATAAGTAGATTTTGCTTCACATCCTCTCCAACAAAGATCGGACTTTTTAGCATCAATTATTTTAATTCCAATAGGGACCCAATATCATCTCTGAACTCATTAAAATTAGAATTCTCTGTATGAAACACATTGGGAAGACTTTTTACTATTTTGAAACCTCCCACTCATTTGTCTTCTGACTATTCAACTCCTAATTCATTTCCCCACTTAATAATCCTTTTGTTTTGCCAATATTTGTCATACTTCTCAAGTCATCTTGAATCTAGTTACTTTGGCCCTCATTCAATTGCAATTGTGCCAATTGAATAAGGCTCTAAATAAGCACATAACATTTTTTTTTAAAAATATGTTTTTGGTTAGTAAACATCTATCCAAACGCAAGGTCTTCACCAACTAAAAACTTCTTTCAAAAAAATATGCTATGTGCTTATTTAGAGCCCTATTCAATTGGCCAAATCGCAATTGAATGAGGCCCTTTATGAGTAAGATTATCTTTAAGAATTAAGAGCCTCATTCCAATGCGATTTGGCCAATTGAATAAGGCACTAACAGCCTTATTAATTTCCAATTCGGCCAATTGAATAGGGCTCTATATAAGCACACAGCATATTTTTTTTTTACAGAAGTTTTTAGGTAGTGAAGACCTTGCTTTTGGATAGAAGATCACTAACTAAAAACTTCTGTAAAAAAATATGGTCTGTGCTTATTTAGAGCCCTATTCAATTGGCCAAATCACATTTGAATGAGGCCCTAAGTGTTCAAAGGGATATATTTCTTTCTGGTAAGTTTGATGATATCCTAATTTAGAAAGCTTACAATATATTCCGGAAAAGTCTAACCATTACATTTTTTAATTTTCTCTTTGCAATATCTAATTTGATTCTTGGTAATTTTTTATTATAGATACATTTATTAATCAGTTTTTGTAAATTATTTATAATATTTTTATGAAATATATGAGGGATATACCTTAGTACGTAAGTTATCTTTGCAATTATTATCCTATTTACTGCTGATATTCTTCAGATTGTTTCCAATTTGATTGCATAGTTCTAATTTAATTAAAACTATTTTTATTTGATTTTTTTTAAAAATATGAGAGTCTAATAGCTAAATGAGTGATAAAGTTGCATTTGCAAATAAATTGGTATAATTGTTGTAATTTTTCTAATTGATCACAATTCATTATTTTATATATTACTTCGGATTTATGAATATTTACTTAATTTAAAATATGACAATCAACTATATTCTTCCAAAATTGTATGCAAATAAAGCAGACAAAAGTTTTTATACATCTCTTTACCTATTTATATCCCTTTAATTTTATCTAACGTTCTAATTAAATTGGTTAATGGTTTGATCACTAAAATTAAAAAAGTTCAACAGGAAACCATTTATTTGTTTATTTACCTGATTTGACAATTGGCATAGAATTTTTTGAATAATCAGAATACATCTACCAAATCAGAATGATAAAATAACTCAATAGTACTATCGATAGAGTAACTTACATCATGCTATTATAGAAGTAATTTGCATACAATACATAAATTGGGCAATTATAGGCTATTTGCATATATCAATGCATATATTGTTTTTAAGCAATATTCAACTTATACATTTTTCCATCTAAAATGACTCCTTTGGAACCACTTAGTGTAAGTAGGGGTTTACTGTACTAGAGCTCAGTACATATGGTCCTGTTAATGCAAATATTGAATACAAAGTTTGAAGAGGTTTTAATATATCTTTGCATGAAGTATACCTTATGCTACCTATTTCCTAAACACTGAAAAAAAACAACAACTTAGTTTTAGTTCTTTACTTTACATTTTATTCACAGCTCAAGGCATCTATTTCCCTTTAACCCTCTATAGTGATGATCCTTAAATCATAGATTAATAGTAGGTACTAAAAATGATAACACTTGTTTATTTTGCGAAACAAAATAATTATGGCCTTTCTCACCTGACCATACCTGCAAATCTAAATTTCCTGGATTATGCATGCATCTGATAGAGGAGAATTAGTAGTGAATGAAAACATTTTTTTAAATGAAAAATACCAAAATAAACTTTAACCAATTCACCCTGATGTTTGCTAAATCTCTTGTTTGCAAGCAGTTAATTTTCAGAGTTAACACCCCTGCATATCCAAGCTAAAATTAGTATAACATTTGTATTGGCCAATCGCAGGAAGTTATACATTTTAAAAAGTTGTACCAATCTGTAATAGCAGCATATGGAGGAAGGAATCATGGGATGTGTAGTCCTCTGTAGCAGGAAGCAAGAGGAGTCACACACTGCTCTGTAGATCTCTGCATTAAGCAGCTGTTGGCTTGAAGATTAGTAAAGTGTTAAAATTCATACCCAAATGCAGTGTTTCTATTGGAGATTCACTGTGCCTATGTAAGCAGCTCTGGGGGTGTGGAAAATGTGGGTTTTATTTGTAAATTAAATACGTTTTTGTGTATATAATGACTCCATGTAATGTGTGTGTATAAGCAACATGTATTAGATTAGAAAATGGTAAAAACAGGGAAAATTAGATGTACTATATTTCTATATTTCAAATAATAAGTTTATGTGTGTTTATATATATAGTATACACAGACATTTATGTACATATACAAACATATTTCAATGAAAATGTGCTGTCCTAGGCCTGGGCCTCCCGGGTCTTGGCACAAGTGCCCCCTACCTCCAATGTTACAGACTGTAGAGCCGACATAAGACGGCTCATGCCGTGTGAGCCAACACATTTGCCTCACAGCAGAATTCTTGAGTCTTTTTCCACGTCCATTCCTTGATAAACTGAGACCAAAGTCCTCTCATTCTTTGGGCAAGGAGAACAAACAAGACCCTGATAGAGTTATTAATTTCAGGCCTCAGTATTAGTCTTGTCTCTTGGCAACATGTCCGCCGAGTGGCCTTTCACACACCAATCAATACCCTGCAAGGTTTGTTGACAGCTGCAAGGACTACATTAGGCCAACTGAGGAAAGAGCGCTAACCTTTGTTTATAAGTGCTATATTGTGTCTTTTGAAAATGATAGTCATCCATACTTTCTACTAAAACATAACATTCTCTTTATTATGCAGTAGTAAGTTCTCCAAATAAACACTGCTCAACATTAGTATCCATGACTATTAAAAAAATATTTAAATATGACAAGCTGGTTACCTTCCAGTGCTACTAAGGACCGGCTGGTTACCTTCCAGTGCTAATAAGGACCGGCTGGTTACCTTCCAGTGCTACCAAGGACTGGCTGGTTACCTTCCAGTGCTAATAAGGACAGGCTGGTTACCTTCCAATGCTACCAAGGACCGGCTGGTTACCTTCCAGTGCTACCAAGGACCGGCTGGTTACCTTCCAGTGCTACTAAGGACCGGCTGGTTACCTTCCAGTGGTAATAAGGACAGGCTGGTTACCTTCCAATGCTACCAAGGACCGGCTGGTTACCTTCCAGTGCTACTAAGGACCGGCTGGTTACCTTCCAGTGCTACCAAGGACCGGCTGGTTACCTTCCAGTGCTACTAAGGACCGGCTGGTTACCTTCCAGTGCTACCATGGACTGGCTGGTTACCTTCCAGTGCTACTAAGGACCGGCTGGTTACCTTCCAGTGCTACCATGGACTGGCTGGTTACCTTCCAGTGCTACTAAGGACCGGCTGGTTACCTTCCAGTGCTACTAAGGAACGGCTGGTTACCTTCCAGTGCTACTAAGGACCGTCTGGTTACCTTCCAGTGCTAATAAGGACCGTCTGGTTACCTTCCAGTGCTACCAAGGACCGGCTGGTTACCTTCCAGTGCTAATAAGGACCGGCTGGTTACCTTCCAGTGCTACCAAGGACCGGCTGGTTACCTTCCAGTGCTACTAAGGACCGGCTGGTTACCTTCCAGTGCTACCAAGGACCGGCTGGTTACCTTCCAGTGCTACTAAGGACCGGCTGGTTACCTTCCAGTGCTACCATGGACTGGCTGGTTACCTTCCAGTGCTACTAAGGACCGGCTGGTTACCTTCCAGTGCTACTAAGGAACGGCTGGTTACCTTCCAGTGCTACTAAGGACCGGCTGGTTACCTTCCAGTGCTAATATGGACCGGCTGGTTACCTTCCAGTGCTACCAAGGACCGGCTGGTTACCTTCCAGTGCTAATAAGGACTGGCTGGTTACCTTCCAGTGCTACCAAGGACCGGCTGGTTACCTTCCAGTGCTACTAAGGACCGGCTGGTTACCTTCCAGTGCTACCAAGGACCGGCTGGTTACCTTCCAGTGCTACCATGGACTGGCTGGTTATTTTCTACCCCTTCTGGGACCACCTTTGAGATCCAGAGCATTTTTTTTTTTTTTTATATAAAGTTTTTATTGAAAGGAATAACAGGTTTCCAACATAACAAATAACTTAATTTTTTGCATACAATCTTTGAACATTAATACGTAAACCTTTATAATTCAAACCATAGTATTTCCTTTCTCTTTTCCTTTTTCTATGATTCTATAGTTACTCCATTGGTTCTTTAACTCACATAAGGGAGTCTTGATCAAACATAACTTAATTATATACATATTCAACTAAAACTTTAAATAAATAAATAAAATATAACTATGGAGATATGGGGAGTTCCATTTACTCTATCCAAGTCTATAAGTTTGTATCTTAAGAGGTCCTGATCCTGTAAATAAGTCAATGTGTAGCTATCTTCCATCTTTCAAATAATAGCTTCAGAGCCATTTCAAACTAGTTATACTGTTTAGTTTGCATAGTTACCATATTAATTTAGTAAGCCGCAATCTAGAACAATGCACTCTTACACTTTATACATGTATTATATATATATATATATTCACCTCCTGCGTCTTAGTCCCGACATTCCAGAATCTCCGGCACCGGCTCTCAAGTCTCCCCCGGTCAACGGCCCCCCCTGCCTACACCTAATATGTTATTGTTGTCCTCCTCTTACTGATGGAACCTTCAATTCAAGGGAAAACCCCACAATGACTTTAACCAGGGATTCCATATTTTATAGAACTGTGGTATAGTGTCTAATATGGCCGATGTTGCCTTCTCGTTTATTGCTATGTAGTTAATTCTCCTTATAATTTCCCGCATATCTAGTTTGTCTGATTTCCATTGACTAGCGATATGCACTTTGGTCGCGGCAGCCATTATCTGATTTAGTTTATTCTGATTCTTTGTTAAATTAGGGAGTTTAATCCCCAATAAACATGACTCCATGGTTGCCATCACTGTAGTTTCGAACAGTGACGTCGCTATCAGTGCTAACCCTTCCCATAGCCCGTGGACTGCCTGACATAGCCACCAGGTATGGGTATGGTCTCCTATTTGTTGACAGCCTCTAAAACAGTTACTACTTACCCTAGAGTCATATTTATTGAGTTTATCCGGGGTGCAGTATTTTCGCTGTAGTACCTTAATAGATGTCTCTATGTATGTGGAATTACACGTTGCTTTGTTCAAATTAATAAAGGATTTCTGCCACTTCTTCCACTCCCATTCCTCCCCCAGTTCTTTTTCCCATTTACAAATATATGGTGACTTGTCTGAATTCTTTGAGTTAATAAATGTATCATATAATGAGCCTAATATCCCTTTTGCAAGTGGGAGACTCTTGCAAATTACCGAGACCCAGGAGGTTTTCGGTGGCCCAATTTTTTAAAACATTTCGCCGGCCCAGCTCCTTATTTTCAGGTAGTTGTATTTCTCCTCTGGGGGAAGGGTATATTTTTCTCTAAATTATCCCAGAGCATTTCTTAAGGAGTTATTCTTCATCTGACACGCTACATTTTACATTGCTTTGAATAGAGTGCATTTTCCCAACACATACAGTACATTCCTCAATAACCTATCTATAATTGTGACTAATGATAGCAGTAATTTTAAGGGCTGAGATTCTTCTAATTACTTTTTGCCATTGAGGACCAAAGGATAAGGCCTCAGGGACCAGCATCAGTCCTAGGACCGGCCATTGAGAACTACTACCCTAGACAAATAAAGATCATCTAAAAAAATTTCATATTTAACATAATTAATCTTGGAGCAAATAGATAATTTGAAAAATTTGAAAAATTTCTAGATTTTTATAAATAAAAATAATTGACTGTTTTTTTGTATTTTGCTCATGAAGACATAATACTAAATTTGCAATATGTAATACCTCTGATTAGTTAACACATTTCAGACAATTTATATGAAACCACTTCATTATACGCTAAATATCTCCTAAGGTGAAGATTGTACAAGCTCTAACAAATAGTTAAACTCTTTATCACTTAAACGACATTTTATTGCTGGTTAAATCAGTTGCTTAATTGGTTTTGTTAGAACAATGTTATGTTTGGACACACATTATACCCTAAATGAAAGCCATGATTACACTTGTATAATGAAATCACAAACCCAATTGTTAAATTATCCAGCATTAGTGGTTTTACTATCCTCACAATAAGAATATAAGGAATTTATTTAGAAAGGTGTGAAAATGCAGATTTGAAGACAACATGCCCATTGAAGCCCACTTAGAGTTTCTGTACAATAGACTATTAAATGTTTAATGTGACGCTCATGTTTTGACTTGAAGCTCATTAAATGCTTGATTGGACATGTTTTTGTTTTGATTGGACATGTTTTTGTTTTGATTGGACATGTTTTGGACTAGGTGACCCTAACTTACCAAAGCATTAGGGTACCTGGTCATATTCACAAGGATTATTTCATTATAATAAGTCTGGCGTAGTCATCATTACTGTTTATTATGGTGTAGTGTACATTACTGAAGTGAGAAATATTTATCACTAGCTACTTGCCCTACAAAAATGACGGGAATAAAATGTTAAGCCTGGCAATGCTGTTTGCCACCCAATGTGAACACCTTTGGTGCTCATCGCTAGCCCATAGCCTTTGGTGCTCATTGCGAGTCTCTCCCCTGTCTACTTTCTCCCTTATGTCTCCTTTTCCCCCTCCTCTCCCTCTATGGTGTCGCCTTTCCTCCCTTCTCTCCCTCCCTTGTGTTCCCTTCCCCAGGTCCCCTGTGTGTTTACCCCCCTCTACCCCCCCTGTGTTTCTTCCCCCCTCCCCTGTGTCTCTTTCCCCCCTCTCCCTCCTCTGCATCTCTTCCCCCTCTCATCCCCTGTGCCTCCTCCTTTCCCTCCTCTGTGTCTGTTCTCCCCTCCCCTGTGTCTCCCCCTGTCCCTCCCCTGTGTCTTTCCCCCTTCTCCCTCCCCTTTGTCTTTCCCCCCTCTCCCTCTCCTGTATCTATTTCCTCCTCCCCTGTGCCTCTTCCCCCCTCTCCCTCCCCTGTGTCCCTTCCCCGTCCTCTGGCTCTCTTTCCCCCCTCTCTCCCCCGTGTCTCTTTCCCCCTCTCCTTTCACTGTATCTCTTTCCCCTCCCCTGTGTCTCTTTCAACCCCTCTCCCTCGCTTGAGTCTCTTCCCCATCCCCAGGCTCTCATCCCCCCTCTCCCCTGTGTCTCTTTCCCTCTCCCTCCCCGTGTCTCTTTTCACCCCTCTCCTCCCATGTCCTTCCATGTGTCTCTTTCCCGCCTGTCCCTTCCCCTGTGACTTTCCTCCCCTCTCCATCGCTTGTGTCTCCTTCCTCCCTTATCCTCCTTCCCCTCATCCTCCTCCTCCCTCCTTATCCTATTTCTTCCCCCATTATCCTCTTCCCTCCTTCCCATCCTACTCCCTCATTCCCCTCATCCTCTTCCTCCTTCCTGGGCATCAATGAGCGCCATTTTTTTGCAAGGCCCACTGTGTCTCTTTCCCCCTTATCATCCTCCTCCTCCCTTTACCCCTCTCCAATTACCTCCCTATCCCCTGCTTCTGAGAAGAGGGGAAAGAGGAGGATAAGGGTGAAGGAGACACAGTGTACTGGGGCAGTTACAAGCAGGTTCTGGGGGTGTTGCAATCCCTGGGGGCTCTGCTGCAATGAGCGCTCATTGCAGCCTAAGACTGCGCGGCTGCTTCGCCTCGCGAGGCTCGCAGGTGTGACGTTGCTGCTGGCTCACCTCGCTTTGCGAGACTCACAGTTGCGTCCTCGAGAACGTGACCAACATCGCAACGTGATAATTGCTCACTGACAATTATATATGTGAATACTTGCTTTTATCCTACCTCACCTTGTTTGTTTGTTGTAATAAATATAAAAATATGCAGTTTCATAAATGATTTAGCTATTGACCAGATATTAATTGCATAATAACTGTGTATACAGAAATATCATTCCAAGTTCACTCACATTTCACTAAGTCTACCTATTGCTGGACACTCAACCCCTATATGGTTGTTCTGAGAAAACGTATTCATATACTGTTAATATTATTTAGTGATACCCGTATATTGTTATTCTGAGAAAGACTATTGTTACGCTGATTTATATAAATCCGGAATAACTATATCTTGATAGTTGCTATATCTTTATTATGACTAAGTTTCATTAGAAATTAGAGTATTTTTTGCATGCATATTCAATATAGATTCCTTGTTGAGAAACAACCTATCTATGTGACCTTAGTACCAGAAGGAGATATTCTTGTAGTTATTGTAGGGAACAAACCAGTTTGATAGGGGGTATCTTTTGGGGATCATTGTAAAAAAGTTTGACATTGTATCTCTAATTAGTCAGTGTTGGGTATGTTTTATTACAGCGTGATTTAATACATATTAAAGATTATACTTTCTTATATTTTGTTTTGGAGTTATTCCTGGACACCCAATGAAGCACAAAACACTCTGAATACACACCCAGGGCCTCATTCAATTGCGATTTGACCAATTGAATAGGGCTCTAAATAAGCACATAGCATATTATTTTAAAATAAGTTTTTAGTTAGTGAAAACCTTGCTTTTGGATAGATATTTACTAACTAAAAACGTCTTTAAAAAAATGATATGTTATGTGCTTATTTAGACCCCTATTCAATTGGCCAAGTTGCAATTGAATGAGGGCCAAAGTATTTTAAGAACTAGTAACATGCCTATCATAAATTATGGTATCATATGTTATCTTCAATTGTCTGTTCTGTCTCTCTCTCTCTGTGCACCCTTTCACTCTCTCTGTGCTCTCTCTGTGCACTCTCTCTGTCTTTGCGCTCTCTCTGTGCCATCTGTCTCTCTGTGTGCCCTCTCTCTCTCTGTGCCCTCTGTATCTCTCTCTGTGCCCAATCTCAGTGCACTTTCTTTCTCTGTGCCCCCTCTCTCTCTGCACTCTCTATATCTATTTGTGCCCTCTGTCTCTTTCTGTGCCTTCTCTCTCACTCTCTGTGCCCTCTCTCTGTATCTCTCTATGTGCGCTCTCTCTCTCGGTGCACTCTCTGTCTTTGCACCCTCTCTCTGTGTGTGCTCTCTCTGTGCCATCTGTCTCTCTGTGTGCCCTCTCTCTCTGTGCCCTCTGTATCTCTCTCTGTGCCCAATCTCAGTGCTTTCTCTTTCTCTGTGCCCCCTCTCTCTCTGCGCTCTTTATATCTCTTTGTGCCCTCTGTCTCTTCCTGTGCCTTCTCTCTCTGCACCCTCTCTCTGTATCTCTCTATGTGTGCTAACTCTCTCTGTGAACACTCTGTCTTTGCGCCCTCTCTCTGTGTGAACTCTCTCTGGGCCATCTGTCTCTCTGTGTGCCCTCTCTCTCTGTGCCCTCTGTATCTCTCTCTGTGCCCAATTTCAGTGCCCTCTCTTTCTCTGTGCCCCCCCCCTCTCTCTCTGTGCTCTCTATATCTCTTTGTGCCCTCTTTCTGTGCCTTCTCTCTCTCTCTGTGCCCTCTCTCTGTATCTCTCTATGAGCGATCTCTCTCTCTCCTTCTGTGTAAATCAAGAGTAGGGAATAATACTCAGACAACATTTCTTTCTATTATTTAGTTTCTTCAGAGTCATACTTATCAGCTAACATGACATTACAAGATAATATAAATCAAATAATACATATGTAAACATCATATGTGCCCATGAATATATATATATATATATATATATATATATATATATATTTACACACACACATATATATATATATATATATATATATATATTTATTTAAACACATATATATTTTTTCTGTATATATATATATATATATATATATATTTACACACATATATATATATATATTCACACACACACACATATATATATATATATATATATATATATATATATATATATATATATATATCTTGCAACTTCAAATACCATAAAACTGCAAAAATCATG
>CM050165.1:428197564-428270064 GCA_027410445.1 Discoglossus pictus
CGTTCACACACATTACGGCCTCGCAACACTCGGACGCAACTCGCGAACATTACAAAATGTAAAACACAATACATACACACAGCACATACATAAAAACCTTACCTACACCAAGAGGGAGCTGCCAGGACCTCAAAAATACAACTTACACCTCGATTTTACTCGAAATAAAACAGTTTAGAGACTAAAAAAAAATCTAAGCGAGAGAAAAAATGGCCGCCGAACAAAACGAAAACGAGGCTACAGCACTCTAAACTCGCAAAACACCACAAGAAACTCGCAAAACACCACAACAAACTCGCAAAACGCAACAAACGACCTACGGATATTCATTCCACACAGTGCACACATTCAGCATGCTTACACAGCAGCTCCACACCACTAATGCTGCAGCAACATCAACACAGATTGCCAGCTCTTCATCACAATGCTTCAAAATAGGTACAGTATATTCATTTAGTAATGTATTACATATTTCATTATTATACACCAAACAGCATTAGCTACCTTACAATTTCATTGCCGTCATTTTTTGACGGGCAATTCGCTAGTATATATATATCAATCAATATATCTATCAATCAATATATATATATATATATATATATATATATATCTCAATATATATATATCAATATATATAAATATATATATATATATATATATATATATAAATATATATATATATATATATAAATATATATATATATATATATATATATATATATATATAAATATATATAAATAAATAAATATATATATAAATATATATATATATATATATATATATAAATATATATATATATATAAATATATATATAAATATATATAAATATATATATATATATATATATATAAATATATATATATATATATATATATATATATATATATCACACACACACACATAAAAAATACACATAAATATACAAAACCTATACATAAAACAATATATATTAATTGATATTTATTATTTCATTAATTGATGTACTTTATTACTTATTTTATTATATTGTTCATGTATTTCTATTACACATTATTTTTTATACATATTACAGTGCTATTTTTTGGCTATACATGTTACAGGTTATTATCCTGTAACATGTATATCACATAAATAGCCCTGTAATATGTATAATACATACAGGGTCAAACAAGTTCACACTAACCTTTTTTCCCTTACAGGCTTCCATACCTGCTTGATGATTTGCAAATTTTTTAAAGACTCTCATTGGTTGAAATCGATGTCAATCAAAAATTTCAGCCAATCAGAGTCCTTCAAAAATTAGTATATAAAGCAGACCGTGGGAAAAAATCAATTAATCGTGGGTGGGGCTCCTTGTAGGAGGAGCTCTGTTAGCTTTTTTTTTTTTTTTTTAGAGCGTCAGGTTTTTTTTGGTGGAGGCCTCTTTCAATGGGCCAGAATGGATGGATGGACAATGGCTTCAATCAAGATTGGATTATTTTTGGACAATGGCTTTAATCAAGATTGGATTATTTATTTGACCAGTGGCTTCAATCAACATTGGATTATTTGACCAGTGGCTTCAATCAACATTGGATTATTTATTTGACATGGGCTTCAATCAACATTGGATTTTATGACATGGGCTTCAATCAACATTGGATTATTATGACTATCCAGGTCATAGAGGACAGAAGGCCAACGCTGGAGGGGTCAATTTGACAGGTAAGTATGTGCTGTTGTTTATTTTATTTGTATTATTGTTTGTTTAAAGCTGTTTACTTTATTTGTATAATTGTAATAATGTTTTTACTGTATTGTTTTTCCCTTACCTTATTTTTATTTTATCTTTAAAAGTGACAGGCACATGCACATGCCTGTTACTTCTAAAAATGGAATAAAAATAGGGGGGGGGGTGCTAGGTACTGGTAGGTAGTTGGATCAGGGTGGGTTCGGTCACGATCAGGGGTGGCACAGGCCTCATGAGGGTGAACATCCACCCCCATGTGGCCTGTGCAACCCCGCTCACCGCCCGAATACCCCGATCACCGTTATCGTGGTAATCGGGCGGTGGCATTGCATAGGCCACATCGGGGTGGTGGTGGTCGGGCCTCGGGGGTGGCACAGGCGACATGGAGGTGATCAGGGGTGGCACAGGCCTCATCATGGGGGTGATCGGATCACCCCCATGTGGGCCTGTGCCACCCCGCTCACCACCCGACTACCCCGATTCCGTGATCGGGGTAATCGGGCGGTGGCATCGCATAGGGCAGGCCTGATCGGGGGTGGCACAGGCCACATGGGGGTGATGGCTGGGGGTGGCACCAGGCATTGCAGGCCTAGGGTCGTCGGTGGTAGGTAAGTTGGTGGGTGGCTGGGTAGGTAGCAGGCCAGGCATGCATAGTGGGGTAACTGGTCACCCCTACCTTTTATTAGGGGCTACTAGGGGTTTGGTTTGGCCAGGGGCAGGGCAGGTGCCAGGTAGACTTACTGTTAGGCAGGCAGCAGAGCAGATGTGAGTAGTTTCAGCCAGGGAGGTCTCTCAGTCTCAGCGTGACCAGGAAACAGAAAGGGGGAAGGGACAGGCAACTGGTGGTTTTATTCACTATATCAGTCAATCAAAAAGTAAACTCGAGGCCCTATTAGCTGGCGGGCGCTCAGGGCTAACGGTCTGGGTGGGTTTACAATGTTCTCTTAGCAACTGTACAACCTTCCATCATTGATTGGTCAATGATGGAAGACTGTCAGTCATTAAATTGATACATTTATGACCGCCCATGCATATCGTCACTGTGATGGTGGGCGGCATGCATTAACGGTCAGGGGGCCAGGCCAGGCCTCATTGAAGAGAAGAGTCTAAAGGTTAGTGTACTTTACTAGTGTAATATGATCACACAGGGTGCAGGGGGCTACAATAGATACACAGCAGCATTAGTTAATGTAGCGCAAGGGGTTATCTTAAAGTGACAGTGTCCCTGGGAATAGTTTACTAACTTTACTTCATTTTATTACTGTATTAAGACTTGAATGATGATGTACACCTTATATTTAATTGTTCTTGGGTTATTACTAATACATTGTTGTGTTTCTTTATTGCAGGGTCACGAAAATATTTGGGGGGGGGCGTTTGCCCTGACGCCCCAATGGACGGGCCGCCCCTGCACATGCTGGAAAGGTGAGTATAATATTTAGAATATTTAGAATGTTTAGTTATTTCATGTAAACGTGTTGTATTAATTTTTTAAATCTTTTTTACCCTAGGTTGGTGATCTGAAGAAACATCTCAAAGGTAAGTGGTCTTAATTATTTGATAGTAGCTTAAAATTAGGGTTGCTGTATATAGATAGCATGTATTGTATATTAGATAGATAGGGCATGTATAGAATATACATAGTATTTATTGTATATTAGATAGATAAATAGGGGGATGTATATTAGATAGTATTGTATATTAGATAGTGGGATGTATATTACATTACATAGTGGGATGTATATTACATAGTGGGATGTATATTACATAGGAGGATGTATATTAGATAGGGGTGTATTGTATTGTATTTAATTGTATTGTATTGTATTGTATTTAATTGTATTGTATGTATTATATGTATTTCCTTTTCAGGTGTGTAATTTTATTTTTAAATGTAGTGGGGGGGGGGGGGTTATAATGTATTTTTTTTATTTTCTGTAATGTTCCTTTTTTATTTTTTGTGACTTAGGTTTTTTTTTTGTTCTGTAATGTACATTTTTTATTTTTGGTGATTTTCGTTTTTTTTATTTTATGTAATGTAGATTTCTGCTTTTTGATGAATTTAGTTTTTTGATTTCTGTAATTAGAGTGGTGGGGGTTATTAGGGGGTAGGTAGTGTAGGTAGGTAGTGTAGGTGTTAATAGGTTAGTGTAGAGGGTGTTTAGTTGATATTTAATGTTTTATAATGTAGTGTGGTGTTTATATTTAGTGTCATGATGGTCCTTGAGGACTGTCATGGCACTTATGTGGTTAATGTTGCGTTGTAACAGGCCCATAATGGTCATAATATACCCTTATGGGACTGATGGAGTTAAATAGAGGCTTATGAGGGTCTGGATAGACCACCCTAAGTGACCGGGTGAAAATGGTGTAGTGCTTACACTTTGGGTCATGAGTGTCCTGGATGACCCTCATGGCATTTATAGTGTTGTTACATGCGTTCATTAGTGTGTTAGAGGGGTCTATATAGTTGAGGCACACAGTACACTCACATTGTGTGACAAACAGCATTTCAACACTTTATTTTATTGACCGCCATTTTTTGACGGGCAAGTCGCTAGTACAATATATATATAATAATTAAAAAATGTATAAAAGCCAGATTCAATATAAAATTCACTTTTCCAAGTTAAAGTATCAGCCTCCACTTGATCTAATTGAAAAAGGTCACAAAGAGGAAGAAGGTTTAGCTCCAAGACAGGTCTAAAATGCTTTAAGAACAATATGATGAGTTAGGAAGCCAAAGAATCATTCCTAGGCTGCCCGTGCAGTATATCTTAATGCCAATGGAAAACACTTTAACAATGCAGGTCTTCATCCAGTTGAGAACATTGGATTGACATAACTTTTTGCCTGAAAGTTTAGCATTGTGTATCAGACAAAGCTCCCTCTCCTTTGACCTTATATTGGGTGCTGAGATTGACCATTTAATTAAAGTTTAAAATTGAAAGTTGCTTTTTTTAGGTCATTGAATGTGTATTGTATCAATGACTAATTAAACCAGCTATCTTTTGTTATTAGATCACTGCTGTGGTGCTTTAAATTATTCTTCATATATTATATTTGTTTGTAAGGCTGAAAATCTACACTGCAATCCCCCCAAAAATCATAAGGCAAGCGATGCATAATATATAAAATGAGCAAAGCAATAAACTCAAAATAACTTTGTTTTTTGCCTTCGTTTTCATTATTTCTCGTAAGAAACCTTCTGGAGTGATAAATAAGAAGTTTAATGAGGCAGTATCTATTAATAAACACTTTTTTATTTTCATTAGGAGAAACTCAGTTTTATTATTTCTAGTTTTTCTTATCGATCATAATAATGACCCAATTTGCCTGATTATACTACTAGTTTTTCAGAAAGTCCTAAAATATCTTTGAAAATTAGGAGAATTATTCAAAACAAATTGTTGGCTACATACAATGTTCTTTCATTCTCTTATGGTTCTGTAGTTGTTTTTCAAGACTATTCCAGATTACAACTTTGTCCTAATAGACTAGCTTTCACTTGCCATTTTATGTTATAATCAAATACACCAGTAGATATCTTGTGTAATAAAAAGTATCGAAAGGATGTTATACACTGTTCAAGGAAGACAAGGTTGGTTCTATCTGCAGAATAATCCCCCCAAAATAATGGTAAAGGCAAAAAAAAAATGTAAATATTAAATTAGACTTCACTTACTCCTAAGAAGCCTCTGAAGTAGTGGATTATTTCCTACTGGAGATGCATCCTTTAAAGTGCATAATAACAGCCCTATTAAATTCCAGCGTTGTAGATACAATGTTTGTACTTAAGCCCTACGTGCTGCAAATCTTCCAAAGTTACGACGCTATAAAATTAGCTCTGCTGCGAGCAACGTGTGAGCTACGCAGCAGAGACGTCCGTGTCAAACACGTAGCAACAGTGCAGGAGGAGTGACAGCCTGCGAGATGATCTTGCAGGCTTAACACCTCATCACTTGCCGCGGGGGTCCTGAAGGGACCTCCGCGGCAGTTCTACATACAAGCCCTGCCATGGGGGTACTCCAAGTAGCCCCCGGCACCTAAAATTAAACCCCCACTATGCTGAAGTGACCCCACATTAACCCCTGCTGCATGGGTCCAAAGGGACCCCCGCAGCCCCCCACATTAACCCATTGCAGCGGGGGCCCGCCGATCAGCATAGATCAGGCCCTCGCTGCATTTAAAAATGCCTGTGGCACACCATTAACTAATCCTGGCCGTAGGGGTACTGTAAGTACCCCCGCAGCACCTATCATTAACCCCCCTCTATGCTGGCGGTCCCCACTGGGACCCCCAAAGTATCCACATATTAACTCTTGCAGTGGGGGTCTCGATCAATCAAATTTCCTGCCTCGCGGGTCCTTAAAAGACCGTAAAGGTCCTGAAAGGATTTGCGCTAAAAAATATTAACCCCTGCCGCGGGGGTACTATAAATACCCCCCAGTCAGCTAAAATGAACCCCCTCTCTCATGGGTTTCTATACAGAGCCCCATGAGCCCTTAATTAACCCTGTCACTCATGGGGATCAATACAGAGCCCCATGTGACTAAAATTAACCCCCTCAGACCAATAGGGGTCTATATAGACCGCTATAATGACACTATTTATCCTTAGGTTAACCCTACAAGTGCCATGAGGGTATTTCAAGTCTAAGCACTACACTACACTATTAACCCTAACTATACCCCTTTAACCCATAATAAACCCTGTATAACCCTATCTGAACCTAATAACCCTAACTGGGCCTATTTAACCTGTTCTGTATAGACCCCCATAAGTGATGGGATTAAATAGGGCTAGATGGGGTTAAAAAGGCCCAGTTAGGGTTATTACGTTCAGATATTTTTAAATAGGCCCAGTTAGGGTTAGATTGGCCCAGTAAGGATTAGATAGGCCCAGTTAGGGTTACTTTAGATAGGGTTTTGTATAGGCTAATGGGGTATAGTTAGGGTTAATTGGGTATAGTTAGGGTTAATAGTGTAATGTAGTGCTTAGACTTTGTCATGAGGGTCCTGGAGGACTCTCATTGCACTTGTAGGGTTAACCTAGGGATTAATAGTGTCCTATAGCGGTCTATATAGACCCCTATTGGACTGGGGGGGTTAATTTTAGTCTCATGAGGCTCTGTATTGACCCCAATGAGTGAAAGGGTTAATTAAGGGCTCATGGGGTTCTGTTTAGAGACCCATGAGTTATAGGGGTCATTATGGGCTCATGGGGCTCTGTATAGAGCCCCATGAGTGACAGGGTTAATTAGGGGCTTATGGGGTCTGTATTGACCCCCATTAGTGACATGGTTAATTAAGGGCTCATGGGAATCTTTATAGAGCCACATGAGTTATAGGATTAATAAGGGCTTATGGGGGGCTGTATTGACCCCCATGAGTGACAGGGTTAATTAAGGGCTTATGGGGGTCTATATCGACCCCATGAGTTATAGGGTTAATTAAGGGCTTATGGGGGTCTGTATTGACCCCCATGCATGACAGGGTTAATTAGGGGCTCATGGGGCTTAGAGCCCCATTAGTTATAGGGGTCATTAGGGTATATGGGGCTCTGTATAGCGGGTAATTTTATTTTTTAAATGCAGCGGGGTCACAATGTCGATCTGGGACTTTCGCTGCAAGAGGTTAATGTGGGGGGCTGCAAGGGTCCCGATTGGGACCTCCAGCATTGATGGGGTTAATGTTAGGTGCCACGGGGGTACTTGCAGTGCCCTCGTGGCCGGGAATAATTGATAGTGTGCCGCTGGCCCTTTAAGGGAATTTTAATTTTTTTTATGCAGCGGGGGACTGATCGATGCCGATCTGATACCCCCGCTGCAAGGGGTTAGTGTGGGGAGGCTGCAGGGGTCTCGATAGGGACTCTTGCAGCATGGGGATGTGTTTAGGGAGCAGGGGGAGCATCAGACGGAAGTGTCGGCTGCAGCACGTACAGGCTTTAGGTTCTCTTGCGGGCACTTTTTTGTGCCCATAGGGATTCTTCCGAGGTGCGAGGTTCACCCCATAGATTTATGGCCGCGTGTTACTACGTAGCTCTCTGGGAGCCTATTCTCTGCCGTTTTTGGGTGTCATCTCGCAAAAGAGGCTGCGAGGGACATATTGTGGAATCAGTCCTCGCAAAAAGCAAAAAAATCTCTTTTGCGAGGACCGAGGGAACTACGAGGGCAAATTTAATGGAGCTGCAAATCAGCAGATGAGATGCACTTGGGATGCTTAGTATATTCCCCAAGATCCGCCTAATAGAATTCTGTTGCCCCAGTGATAATTAGATCCTATCTAACTCTCTCATGGTCCCACCACACAAATGCTGGGATATGATTTCCCCTGGAGTAATCAGATACCATCAAAAACATAAAAATGGCAAGCATTATTCATATGGGTTGCAGTTTGGATCTTTTGTCCTGGAGTAATCAGATCCCATTATTTAATTCTGGTTTGATATATTTCTCCATTGGCTCTGAGTCTGGTCTTTTGTTCTGCACATTGCTTACACTAAATACAATAGCTTCATTGTGCCACTTGGTAGGGATCAATTATTAGTAATGGTGTCAAATTATCAATAGGTAGCAATCTCTTTTTACTGGGTGAATCAGAAAGGCTGACTAAATGCAAAAAATTACGAACATATATATACGTATACATATATATATATATATATATATATATATATATATATATATATAAAATGTCACATATGGGGAATAAGAGTGATAGAAGCCCTCCACTGCACAGTAGTAGTACAAACAATGAATAGTACATTAGTGGTTCTATTTGAATGTCTAAAGAATAAGTTTATGAACTTATTTTTTAGACATTGAAATAGAATTACTAATGTACTAATCATTATATATATATATGTCTGTTTCCCCCTATCCCTTCCATGTGTCTTTTTCCTCCCTCCCACTGTATCTCTGCCTCCTGTCCCTGCTCTGTGTTTTTTTCCCCCTTATCTCACTCCCTTGTGGCTCGTTCCACCCTCGCCCCCCTCGCCTCCCTTGTGTCTTTCTCCTCCCTCTCCCGCTGATCGAGCCTTTTTTAAAGTCTTGTGGGCCTCACGATGAGTGCCTAAGTCCTACGGCCTTCGACATCTCTCTCTGTCTCGGCCCTCTCTCTGTCTCTGCTCTCTGTTTTGGCACTCTCTCTCTGTGCGCTCTCTCTCTCCCACTCTTTGTGTGTGCTGTATGTGTGCACTCTCTTTGTGTACGCTCTCTCTCTCTGTGGCTCTCTCTCTCTGTGGCTCTCTCTCTGTGCTCTCTCTTTCGCTGATCTTTCTCTGTGCGCTCTCTTTCGCTCTCCATGTGCGCTGTCTGTGTGTGATCTCTCTGTGTGCACTCTCTCTCTCTCTGTACCCCTCCCTGCCTGTGTGCTCTCTCTGTGTCTCTCTCTCTTTGCGCGCTGTGTCTCTCTGTGTGCTCTGTCTGTGCACTCTCTCTCTGTGCACTCTCTGTCTGCGCTCCCTCTCTTGCTCTTTGTGTGCTGTCTGTGTGCTCTCTCCCTCTGTACCCCTCACTCTCTTTGTCAATCTCTGTACGCTCTCTGTCTGTGCACTCTCTCTGCTTTTTATCTCTGCACTCTCTCTCTATGCGCTCTGTCTGTGCACTCTCTCTGCACTGTCTTTGTGCTCCCTCACTGTCTGTGTGTGCTCTTGCTCTGTAATTCTCTCTCTCTGTACCCCTCCCTCTCTGTACCTGTCTCTCTCTCTGTACCTGTCTCTCTCTCTCTCTCTGTACCTGTCTCTCTCTCTCTCTCTGTACCAGTCTCCCTCTCTCACTTTGCTGTCTTTCTCTGAAATGCAAATGGCCGCCATGCTTCTGTTAAGATCTAGTGTTAGGCCCCACCCCCACTTACATCATAACCACGCCCCATTTATGATGTCAGCGTTAGCAACATTTTCTGCTGCTCACAACTATATATGTGATGTGACTAGCGACTTGCCCGTCAGAAAATGACGGCAATAAGATTGTAAGGCAGGTAATGCTGTTTGTGTGCAAAATTAATTTTGTTGGTGTTTTAAGATCCTTCAGCGCTCATTGCGAGGCTCTTGGTTGTTTGTGTGCTATGAGCAGCGTTGGTGTTTTTTTTGGTATGGCAATGAATAATTAATCAAATAAAAAATTAATATACTTTACCTATTGTGAAGTAATATATGCAGGAAGCATTGTGTTGAAGAGCTGGCAATCTCTTTTCATGTTGCTGCAGCATTAGTGCTGTGGAGCTGCTGTGTAAGCGTGATGAATGTGTGCAGTGTGTAGTGTAATAGGGTGCGTGCGCGAGGCAACTCCGTTAGGGTAGCTGTGTACTTCAGGATTGTATAAGTTATTGTTCTAAAATGGCGCCTAATGTGTGGTATGCGGCTGTGGCTGATTTAGCGTCCTTGTTTTCGGATGTCGTCTGACATTTTCGTAAAATCCATAGGTTTTTGGTGGCGTTTTGCGTGTTTGGGGTCCTTTAGCCTCGTTTTCGTTTTGTACGGCGGCCATTTTTTCTGTCGCTTAGGTGATTTTCCGGTGTCTAAACTCCGAAATTTGGACTTAAATCGAGGTGTAACTTGACTTGCAGAGGTCCTGGGTGCCCCCCTTGCTGTGGGTAAGCTTTTTATGTGTTTGTTGGGGGTATTTATTGTGTTTCTAATGTTTTTCGGGTTACGCGGGTTGCGTCCTTGTTTTCGGATCTCGGACGTCTTTTTTCGGAAAATCTGTAGGTGTTTGGTGGTGTTTTGAGTCTTTAGAGTGCTGTAGCCTCGTTTTCGTTTTTTTCGGCGACCATTTTTTCTGTCGCTTAGGGGTTTTTCGGGTGTCTAAACTCTTTTTTTCAAGTTAAATTGAGGTGTAACTTCAGTTTTCGAGGTCCTGGGTGCCCCCCCCCCCCCCCACCCTTGCTGTAGGTAAGCTTTTTATGTATTTGTTGTGTATATTTATTGTGTTTTTCATGTTTTCATGTGCGTGGGTTTCGGGCATTTGGGTAATGGGTAATGGGTCGTAACGCGTCGCGTATTTTGGTTTCGTAAGTCTGGAAATTTTGCGAGGGCCTTCGGCACTCCATGCCAGCAACTGCGTCCCTCGCGAAGCTACGCGAGCCCGCAGCGTTAGCCACAACCCGCATGCACACAACTATATATGTGATATATGTGATTCTATGGTCAGCCGATCTCCATAAATGAGACAAGATCGACCAATATCTATGTGTACTCAGCTATGGCTACGGAGGTTCCACCTTCTATGAATCATTTTCTGTGAAAGCTATAGCAACCCTAGTTACATATATTGGGTCCTGCTGGATAATGGCTTGTTATGGAGGCATTTCGCCACTCTCCGCACTACCATCTGTCAGAACTTCTTTTCACTTCCAATCATAGACAGAGCATACAGGCCCATTATCTAACATGGCATCAGCCATTTGTAACAAATGTATCTCCCAGTTTCAATAACAGTTGCCACATACCTCCTCCACATTTGCAGCAATTACAAGCAAGCCCACTCCAACTCCATCTGCCTTCATAGACACACAAAAAAAACATGACTATCCTCTTTACTGTATTTATTGTGTGCTTTTCATTCCAAAGACCCTATCGGTCTCAAAGGCAGCGTTCACACAACCTACTATGTCTTATACTTGCAACAATCTATTATTAGCCAAGCTCGAACCAGAACTAGTTGCCAAAATCATCCCTTTCCAAGTCTACCTTTTCCTACATGGAAGATGATCCCTGTCGACACCTCTCCACCCCATAGCTCCCCAACTCCTAGCATCAACATTCTTGTACCCATGGAAGAAGCTTCCTTAAAATATACCTCCATATAAGATACCATCCAACTTAACACGCACATGGGAAAAAATACCATCCTCACTAAGACCAATATTACCGATGCATTCAAATTCCTATCGATTCATCCAATTTTATGACATCTGCAGTGTATCCAATGGGATCACTTAGTCTTTTTAGCAAGGAAATTGATGTTCGATTTCAGAAGTAGCCCTAAGATATTTACTGATTTTGCAGAAATGTTTAATTTGATTCTTTTCAACCATGACCGCTGCCCAGGAACTATTCACTACCTTGACGATTTCCTACTCCTCGAACCAGATACATTTAATCCTCAGAACTTGAATAAAGCTTTAAACATGTTCTCCAACATTAATATCTCCATCTCCCGAGAAAATAACACTGGCCCCGCATCAAGGCTGGAATTTCTCTGTATCATCCTTCATACTAATTTCATTCAAGTTCAAATTTCTGTTATAGATAAAATTCTTTCTCTTCCATATTGTACAAAATCTAATTTGCAATGATATTTGAACTTTGTCGCCAGAATCATTCTCCAAGATCTTTCATCAGACAACTCTTCTATGACCTCAAGCAGTTTACTGATGACATATCTTGTCTCCCTCTCAACCATAATAGTCTTAAAGAACTGATAATTGGACCCCTGTATCACCTCCACATATTTCTCAATTACACCACGTTTCTCGTAGCCTTCGATAAATACTACTTTTCTGATGCATAGTACCCGCCTAGTAACTTTTCAAATTGAAGTACGTTTATGTTTTTTTGTCTGCTACTATCTGAAGGAGTAAACTTTTCAGCAACAAAAACATTTATTTAGATATAAACAATCCGTCAGTTCTTACATCCTTAACCAAACTCAGGTCTCAGTGCCACCTAGGAATGCCTTACATAAGATGAATTATTAAATCCTCATAATTTCATAATCAAAGCATCTCTTAGAAGCAACTCACTGAACTTTTCTTTATTTCAGGACCTTCTACAATATACTCAAGCCATGCCAGTAGAAAAAGAAGCAATCAGTCAAAACGTGATAACCTTACAGCAGAAACTAACTCTATTATGGCACAAACTCTCTCCCAGTTGCATTAAATATATATATATATATATATATATATATATATATATATATATATATATATATATAGCAGAGTCTAGACAGCATTTAATAGATTCCTCGCCATGCATGATCTTAATGAAACTACCATCTATAGAAGCAATCTTAGCATTTGTCGCTTGGTGCAATAATGGTCTGAAATTGTCTCCTAGGACCATCAAAACATATTTCACAAGCATTCAACACCAACACGATACCACCAAACATAACTGTTACCAATCACGAATTTAATCTTATCCAATAAACCTATTTCTCAAAGGGTTATTTAAAGAAAAGATAACTGCCCAAAAAAATATCAAGTATTTCCCAACTCATGACCAATGGTGTTGTGTCAGAGTATTTCATCAAGGGCTCCTTTTTAGGCAACTCTACCCTAAATCACCATTACTTTTAATCAAGTCTAAACCACTCAAACCCAAGACATTCATCGCAAAAATATTCTGTCCTTTAATTCTGTATTGGTACAGCCACAACTGCCTCTAGGAAAGAAATACAACTCAGAAGATGGAAGTCATCATGCTACTGTCTAATATCATTCATACTAATCCATCATCATCAGTTAGTTTGTGATCCCTAGTTATGCACACAAGTGTAAAGCTTTGCCTGAATTTGTGGTTGAACTTAAGGGTATAAAAAGTCTGCCCATTCTATCAGACCCTTCCTCCCATACTCCATTTTTTATAACAATGAGTTTTATTGTCACCACATATAATAATTAGAACACAACCTGGGTCTCGGCACGCAGGCCTATCCATTTCTTATATGTCCATAGCATCCAGTAAACAAACATTTATATACATCAGAGTACAGTGAGTTTTGGACCCACCCTGTAAGAAAAGTCCAGATGCAGGTTAGCCTGTTAAAGGTCAAGCCGAGTAGTGCTAGTGTATGCATGGTGACTATCACTTTTTAAATTTTATTTAAAACATTAACCTTTTAGAAACATAAAACAAAACCTAACATTTGAACAGCTTGCTGGCCGGTCCCTTTTCCCACATATGGACTCCCTAAATATAGGATTTTTTTTTTTTTTTTCCCTTTTAAGTAGGATTGTCCCCCAGCCCCATCATTAACCCCTACCCCGGACTCCCGGGCCTACTTAACTGAGAAAATGGGCCAAGCTTACACCCCGCCGCTAGTTCTAGCACCCTAATGCTAGGCCTATGTATACTGTCCATGGGTCCCAAATTTTCCTGTACTTATCCATAGAGTCATCTAATAGATGGGTGATTCTTTCATTGATGGCAATATAGTTAATCTTTTTTTTAATCATCTGGAAGTTTAGGTTACTGGATTTCCAGGCTTTAGCAATATGACTCTTAGCTGCCAATGCTATGTATTGCAGCAGTCTGTTTTGGGAGGGAGTCAGAGTACTATTGGGGATCCCCAGCAGCATGCTATCCATAGACCTTTCTACCGGGGTAAGGAATAAGTCAGAGGCTAGTTTTGAGACTAAGTCCCAAATCTTTATTACCTTGGGGCAGAACCACCAGATATGGGAGAATGTCCCCGTTGCCTGATACCCCCTAAAGCATAGTTGGCTTTCTGACTTTTTCCATTTTGCGAGCTTTTCTGGGGTTATGTATACCCTGTGGAGCACCTTGATGGCGGTTTCTAGGATGCTATAGTTAAGGGAGCCCCTATAGATGTTAGACCACGCTGCCCTCCATTTACTTAGGTCCCAGCTCGTATTCATGTCAGTTTCCCAATCAGCCATGTATTTGGGCTTAAGTCCAGCAGGCCTGGCATTGAGTGTTTTGTATAGCATCCCTAGGGTGCCCTTCGTTAGAGGAGCCGCTTGACAGATTTTAGTCAGCCAGTTCATTTCTGGGACTGTGTGATTTTCCAATAAGGAGATTGCCAGATGTTTTAATCTACAAAAATTGTAGTGTTCTGACAGGGGCATATCATGTTTATCCCTTATTTTTTCGAATGAGATAATTTGCCCCTTTTCCATCCACTCTCCCAGCCTATCCAGATTTTTATTCTTCCACCAGTGTTGGGAGGATAAAGTTAGGTTAACTGGCATCTGGGGATGATTAAGAAGTGAGATCATGTAGGATGGTTTTGGGAATAAATTTGTGTGTTCGCGGGCCCATTTCCAGCATGTCAGAGTATGTTTTATTATGGGATTGGATATGTCTTTAATTTTAGGGGAAGTTTCTGACAACCACATAATAGAATCCCAGGTCATCGGTTTCATTGATTGGTTTTCTATGTAAATCCACGCCGGCTGATGTGTCGTTGAGTGTGCAATTGGTAGAAAGGATAGTTGGGCGGCCTTGTAATACAATTTAATGTTAGGGCAGGATAGACCTCCATCTAACTTGTGTAGATACATGATTTTTTTTTGCGATTCGTGATGGGCCTTGGTTCCAGATGAACCTAAAGATATGCCTTTGGAATTTAGATAGCTCTTTATGTTTAACCTGAATTGGGAGGGTTCTAAAAAGGTAAAGAAGTCTGGGCAAAATGTTCATTTTAATTGTGTTAATTCTCCCTACCCAGGACAGGCGAAATTTCGTCCATCGACCTAAGTCGGCCATCAAGGTTTTTAGTAGCTTAGAATAATTCTCATTATATAGATCGCTCAGATTCGCCGTTAGCCTTATCCCCAAATAATTTATATATTTAATGTCCCAGTTAAATTTATACCTGTCATGTAAACTGTTTTTTTCTGCTGCCGGAACGTCAATGGCTAGGGTTTCAGTTTTTTCTAAGTTTAGTTTTAGTCCCGAGATTTGGCCAAACCTTTCTAATGTTTTAATGAGTACCGGGACTGATTTACTCGGATTGGACACCACGCAGAGAAGATCATCTGCGAACAGGCAGATTTTGAAGTGATGATGTCCCACCTCTATCCCTGAAATCCCTGAGTTTGCCCTGATCTCTCCGGCCAGTGGTTCCATTGCCAATGCGAAGAGCAAAGGGGATAGCGGGCATCCCTGCCTAGTACCCCGCCCTATTCTTATATTTGGAGTTGCAGGCCCCGGGAGCTTCAATTTGGCCGAAGGGGAGCTATAGAAAGAATTCAGCAAGTTAATGAACTGGCCACTGATACCGAATTTACTAAGGGTCGCGAATAGATAAGGCCATTCTAGAGAATCAAAGGCCTTTTCTATGTCGAAGGCCATAAGGCACGTTGGTGTTTTAGTGGTTTTGGCTTTGTGTATGAGGTTAAGGACTTTCCTAATATTATCTCCTGCCTGTCTGTGGGCCACGAAGCCTACCTGATCATTGTGAATCAATCTTGGCAGGAAAGAAGCCAATCTGTCTGCCATAATTTTGGAGAGAATTTTCATATCGCAGTTTAGAAGTGAAATTGGCCTGTAGTTTTTCATTTCCAGGGGGTCCCTACCTTCCTTGGGAAATAGAATAATTTCAGCAGCGTTAAGTTCAGCAGGTATTTTTTCTCCGGCTAGAATGTTGTTAAAGAGTGTGACTAGATGTGGGCCAAGGGTATCTATAAATGCTTTGTAATAGTTATTGGAGAATCCGTCTGGCCCCGGAGATTTCGCTGCTTTAAGTTTGTGAACCGTTTTGCGGACCTCGTCTAGCGTTATTGGGGCGTTAAGGGCCCCCAGCTCTACCCCCGTGGTGATGGGGAGATCTTTTGAACTTAGAAATGATTTTATTTCATTACCATTAAGAGCTGTGGAGCCTTCATAAAGGGAGTTAAAGTATTTGGTGAAAGTAGATTTAATTTTACTTGGATTGGCTGTTAGCTCACCTTCCCGCGTTCTTATTTGCTGGATTTTATTCTGCGTGTTTTTAGATTGTAGCTTTTTGGCTAGGAGTGGACCTGGCTTGTTAGCTTTATCGAAAAATTTTTGCTGAGTCCACCTTAGGGCTTTCTCAGTTTGGTCCGAGAGGAGAGCGTCTAGGTCTGTCCTAACCTTGTCTATTAGCTGTCTGTTTTTGATATCTGGCTTGGATTGGTTTAATTTCTCAAGTTTTGTCAGTTCTGTTTGTAGTTCAATTTCTCTAGCTTTTTTTCGTTTTTTGTATTGGGATGCTATTTTGATAAGGGTTCCCCTAATGTAGGCTTTGTGTGTGGCCCATATAATGCTTGATCTTATCTCTGGGGAGAGATTAACCTGAAAGAACAAATCCAGATCTTGAGAAATTTGTTTCTTTACATCTGGGTTAGCTAGAAGTCTTTCATTCAGCCTCCACGAGAATGTAGGCTTCCCCCCTGAGGCCCATTCCAAATTTAGCTTTACCGCGGCGTGGTCTGACCATGTGCATGGGACAATTTCGGATTTCTTTACTTGGTCTAAGAGGGAGAGATCTGCAAGAATGTAGTCTATCCTGGAATAGGTATTATGTACCTGGGAGAAAAAGGAGTATTCCTTAGCCGTGGGGTTAGTTTCCCTCCACACGTCTGTCAAGTTTAGCTTAAGAAGAAGGCTCTTAATTGTCTGCAGTTTCCTGGAAAACCTCTCTTGTCCCCCTTCCCTAGACCTATCTTGAGTTGGGTCCATCACCAAGTTCAGGTCCCCCCCAATTATTATTCTTCCCAATCCCGGTTTATCTAGAGTTTTTAGCACCTTTATGACAGTCTGATGGGGGTTTGTTGTAGGGGCATAAATAGAGACCAGGGTTGTCTTAATACCCTGGATTAGTCCAGTTATCATTACGAAACTGCCTGCCGGGTCTATCTGTTTGTTTTCTAATGTAAAGGGGAAGTTCCTGTGTAGGAGTATGGCCGCACCTCCTTTTTTAGTTCTTTGGTTGGCTAGGAATACTGTAGGGTAATTCTTATGTAGGAAGTTTGGGTGGTTATTGTGTACAAAGTGAGTTTCCTGCATGAATATGACAGCGGGGTTGCTATCCTTATAGGAGAGAAAGGCTTTGCGACGTTTAAAAGGGGAGTTAAAACCCTTGACATTGTGTGTCAGGAATACTATGTCTAGATTGTTCTGGTTTACCGCCATGTTTGTGGTGAGGTGGGGTGTTGTCCTGACTTACCCCAATCCAATGGAGAAATCCTGATAGTTTTGTGGACTGGTGTGAATGACTGGGAGAGTGGATAGTTCCATAGCCCTGTAGACCTACCACCTGAGCAAGTATTGGCTGAATGAGGGCTGCCTTCTAACCTGATGTAGATACCTCTGGGGAGTCTTGCGATCCTGAAGGAAGAGATTGAGACCGCCAGCAAGCTAACAAAACAGTAAGAAAATACTAAAACATAACAGTTAAAACAATGGCAATAACCAAAAAACATTTCAAGAGCATTGATCCTCATTGTAATTTACCGATAGCACCTAAGTGCCTAGGGTGGATAGGAAGTTAAAAAAAAAAACTTCTCCTCCTGACCCTAGAATGAGGAAAAAGAATACAACTGAATAGTACTTGACTAGATCATTAATACATTTACACTACAGAACACCAACCCTGGAGAAGGCCCGTCCCTGGAGAAACGTATAAACTATGAGACTAAAACATATCCAGGTCTATAGTCTCTTTGTTGAATTGTTCACTCTTCTCTGGTGTTAAATCTAGTAATGTATACTCCAACTTACAGAATGTAAAAACCTTAAATTACAGCCCCTGGTTTCCTAGCAAAAGTTAGACCTTTTATGCATTATTTTAACATGTCTCTAGGTCCTGAAGTTTGTAAGAGTTCACCCTTCCTGCACCGGTATGGAGGGGGTGCCTTGGGTGGACTTGCCGGAGGTCCCCTGCTCAGGTTGTGGCGTGTCTACAGCGTCTCTGTGCTTTCTTTGTTTTTTGTGGATCGGTACATCCGTCCACTGCCTGGAGGGCCTGTCCTTTGGCCTCACTGCTTGTTGTTCACGAAACTCTTCCATGGTTGCAAGATTGAGATGGATCAAGTGTTTCTGACAGTCCTCCAGGGAGAAAGCGGAGTAGGTGGAACCTCCAGCTTGGAAGAGCAAGCGAAACGGGAATCCCCATTTATATGGGATCTTGTTTTTTATAAGAACATTTAAAGCCGGTTTCATTTCCCTGCGTCTGTTCAGGGTGGTTGGGGCAATATCAGCAAAAACCTGCAGGTGAGATCCATCTGGGCCAACAACTTGTGGAACATTTCTGGCGGCCGAGAGGATGTTATCCCTTGTTTTTTGTCGGAGGAAGCGGACTATTGTGTCTTTGGGTAGGCTTTGATTAAAGGATGCACCTAGGGCCCTATGTGCCCTTTCAATTTCGATCACTTCAGCTTCTTCTCCCGGCAACAAGGATCGGGCCACCTCTTTGATGTAAGGTTCCAGATTTGTTACCCTTTTGTCGATCCCTCTGAAACGAATGTTGTTTCTGCGAGAGCGATTTTCAGCGTCCTCTAGCTTGTCTTCCAGAAGGGAGATTCTAGCAGAGTTTGCTGAGATGTCCTTTCTGTCTTGATCTTGGGATGAGACCAGTTGATCCGTGAGGTTTTCTAATTGGTGAGTTCTCTGTCCCAGCTCTTGGATTTCTTTCTTAAAGTCCTGCACGGCTTGGGAAAGTTGGGTCTTTAGTAAGGTTTCAAATCTGGTCATAATTTTGTCGATCATCTCCGGGTCTTGTAGTGTGCCTCTCTGATCACCTTCCATATCCGAATTGTCAGATAGGTCTGCGGCGGGGCTCTGGGTTGGGATTTTGGGAGCGTTTGGAAGTGTTCTTGAATACCTTTAGCTGCCAAGCTCTTGCGTGTTTTACCCTTCATCTTCCCCACCTTATCTCATTTGTGGTTTGCTGAGGCCTTGTATTTGAACCCGCTTTTGAGATAAGAAGATTATTTGTTTATAGCTGGATTTCCCATTTTCTTGTCTCTTCTTGTTAAATTAGTATGTTGACATATTGCAGAGCTGTAAGATGCAGACCTAGTTAAGGCCCTCTCTTCTTTAAAAGTTTGACATGGCTAGGGAGACTTGTGATGACAGTCCTGTATATGTGCCATGTGGTGATTGATTAGCCGGCATTTATCCAGCCCATAGGTGAAATCAAAGGGCGCTGTATTTGCTTACCCAGAGCTTTGACAGGGAGGTTTAGCATAGTTCAGTCCAGGGCTTACATGTTCAGCAATGCAAATGCGTCATGATCACTGGTCACATTTCATTTCCAGGATGAATAGAGCTGTTCCACTACCACTGCATTGAAGCACACAATGGTCGTCACCTCCTGCTTGGGTCTAGATGGGAGGTTATGTCCTGGGCCCCCTTCTTGATCTAGTATTGTGGCCTGCCCGTGGTAGATAGGGATTTATAACAGAGAGAAGGGGTGAGAAGAGGTTGTGGCTTCTGTGCTAGGCCTAGATTTTAAAATGTCCGCCACCCGTTTCGCGGGCTTTTTCCCGTGACCTGGAACTCCCTGTGCTGCAGCACAAGCTGGACTTAGGCCCTTTGGCACCCCTCCGGCCGGCACCAGCCACCCCCGGAAGGCTCTGGGTGGCCTTTATAGCTCCCTCGGGGTATCCCCGTTACCTGGGCTTGGATCGGAGTTCCCTGCTCCGGAGTGGGCAAGATGGCCGCCGCCTGATGTCCCCAGGCTCCTGCCGAACCTCTCCGACGGCGGAGGACTTTAGCCAGGCCTCTCCGTTCTGCCCGAATGGGACCCCCAAGCGCCGGACCGCCAAGGCTCTTCCCAGCCTTCTTCTCCCGGCGGTTCTCAGCAGGGAAGCAGGTATGAGCGTCTGTGCTGCAGGATTCCTTCAGAATCTGTGTTTGGGTCTCTGTGCCTCAAAATTGAGCCCCCGAATTACTGCTGGGCACTGGCTTGATGCCCTCCTGCTCCCCCAGCCTCCTTGTAGGAGAGTATCAGTGGTGTAGGGCAATTAATGGGCTTAAATTCCCTTTTCATAGCAGGAGCTCTGCCAAGGCACGTCTGACTCCCCCATACTCCATTTTATTGCAGTCTCATCTTAGGCAGTGGCCGTCTAGTCAACATCAAAACCAACCAAACCTTGTACAACTCATACTACACCCATCATCAACAGTTAGTTTGTTACCTGTAGTTTTGCGCACACAGAAACATATATAGTTACATAGTTACATAGTAATTAAAGTTGAAAAAAGACTTTCAGTCCATCAAGTTCAACCTTTTAAGATCTCCTCTGATCTGCAATATGCAGATTAGTTATTAACTAATTAGTTTTATTATTTATTTTTATTAGATTTTTTTTAAATTATTAAATAATCCAGAGGAAGGCAAACAGAAAAAACAAGTGAAACTTAGCCAATCGTCTAAAAGGGGAAAAACATTTGAATTCCTTCCTGACCCCAGATACTGGTGATCGTATTTCTCCCTGGATCAATACTGCCTCTCTAATTACCCAGGATAACCCTGAATTCCCTTTTTAATGAGAAAAAAATCCAGTCATCTTTTTAAATTATCTATTGAATCCACTGTAACCACCTCCTCTGGTAGAGAACTCTGCAGATTACCCACCCTTACTGTGAAGAACCCTTTTTTTTCTTTAAGGTGGAATCTTTTTACTTCTCATCTCAAGGGATGTCCTCTTGTCAGTTGAAAACCGCTTGGCACAAAAAGCTCCCTTGACAAATTTTTATACTGACCCTGGATGTATTTATATAAGGTAATCATATCTCCTCTTAGATGCCTTTTTCTAGAGAAAATAAGTTTAATTTGGTTAGTCTTTCTTCATAACTTAGCCCCTCCATTCCCCTTATTAGTTTTGTTGCCCTCCTCTGTACCTTTTCCAGCTCTAAAATGTCCTTTTTATGAAGTGGTGCCCAAAATTGTACTCCATATTCCAAATGAGGGCGTACTAGAGATTTGTATAGGGGCAGAATTATATTTGCTTCCCTGGCTTCTATAACCTTCCTAATACATGCTAATATTTTACTTGCCTTTGCAGCTGCTGCTTGGCATTGAGCACTGTTACCTAGGTGGTTGTCCACAAGCACTCCCAAATCCCTTTCAATATCTGATACACCTAGATTTGCTTCATTAAGATTATAAATTGCATGGCTATTTTTCCTTCCCAGATGCATAACTTTACATTTATTTGTATTAAATCTCATCTGCCATTTAGATGCCCATTCCTCAATTTTATGTAAATCCCTGTGGAGGGAAAGCACATCATTATCTGATTTAATTACCTTGCACAACTTTGTGTCATCAGCGAAAATGGAGACACTACTTTCCAGTCCCACCTCTACGTCATTAACTGAACCATGAGGAACCCCACTTACCACATTAGTCCAATCAGAGTATGTTCCTTTTACAACAACCCTTTGCTTCCTGTCTTGTTGATTTCCTTGTACTCCTGTAAAGCAGTCTCTGTCCCCTCTTGTTTGTATAATTTAAATGCCTGTTTTTTTACTCCATATCTTGATCTTTAAATCATTGTTAAGCCAAATTGGATGTGATTTACTCTTTTTAATTTTATTCCCACATGGTATATGGTGATAAGTATGTATATTTAGTAAGGATTTAAATGTTGTCCATTTATGTTCAGTATTTTTACCTCTGTCCCAGTCTATACTTTGTATTGCTGCCCTTAGACCGTTAAAATCTGCCCTTTTAAAAGTAAGAGTTGTTGTTGGCCCCTTCAAATTTTGTTTTTTTAATTCAATCTCAATCGAGACTAAGTTGTGATTGCTGTTTCCCAAAGGTTGCCCTATTTCAACATTTGATACTATGTAGAAATTACTTGTGATGACTAAATCTAAGATAGCTTCATTTCTAGTAGGCTCTTGTATAACCTGGGCCAGATAATGATCTCTGAGTGTACTCAAGAACCTGGTCCCCTTAGATGAACTGCTGGTCTCATTTATCCAGTTTATTTCAGGGTAATTAAAATCTCCCATTATTAGAACTTGCCCGTGCTTAGCTGCATTTCCAATCTGTAACAATAATTGTATTTCCTCACTTTCAGAGAGAGGGGGGACACAGAGGGCAGCACATTTCCCACCCTCGGCTTATACTCGAGTTTTTCCCAGTATTTTGCGGTAAAATAGGTGCCTCGGCTTATACTCGGGTCGGCTTATACTCGAGTATATGCGGTATATATGTATATAAATATATGTATATAAATATATATATTGAGATATGGCAAGCACAAGAGTAAGAGAAGCTCTCCATGGTACACAGTACAAACAACAGATAACACATTTGTAAGCTTATCTGCATGTCTAAAAGGCGGGGACATGCTATATAAATAGCTATTTTATACATTGCTTCCTTAAAGCATTTGCTTGCTGTATTTAAACAGTTTATAAGCAAAACATGGGTTTGGATTATTGCACAAACCAAGTAACACTCGCATACAGAACTGTTTCAAGCTTACTGGCTATCATCAGTGATATATATATATATATATATATATATATATATATATATATATATAGTAAATAAATAGTACATCTGTGTTCACATTTGAATGTCTAAAACTAGTTTAAAAACCGGCTTCCAGATCAGAATTCCGAGAAAAACAGTTATTACATTGCATTCTGGGAAGTTGAGCTGGGACATGCAAATATGCCCACAAATACCTTGTTCTTCAATCAATAGCCATTATCAAAAATGGCTTCCTTTAAGTTTATGCATGTTGTATTACACAGCTTTAATGGAAAGCCAAGGTTAGATTAAACACAAGCTGAGTATCCAATCCATGTACAGCTTATGTAATAACTGTTTTTCTCGGAATTCTGAGCTGAAAGCAGGTTTTTGGAACTTGCTTTAGACATTCAAATGTGAACACAGATGTACTATTTAATTACTATATATATATATATACATATACAGATTTAAATATGCGCATATATGTGTATGTCTATGTCATGTGGTATTTCAATTGCAATTATACCATTTAACACTAGAGGGAGCACATGTATATACGGTATGTGGTTGCCATATATTTTTCCCAACAAGATCTCATAAGCTGCTGTTTCTCTACAGCAGGTTCAGTTACAATAGGAGCCCAATAGCCACCAGAGAGGAGCGTCCGCTTCCACATGTTGTTATGAGCCAGGCTGCCTGCAGCGATACTGAGCTAGTGTTTGTGTTTGACAGGTGAGACACAACGCTCAATTTATTGCATCAGTCACAATATAATATATAGTGTGATCCCAGCCAGGCCTGTGGGGAAGTGATGTGTACACAATCAGATACACTGCACAGGATGAGATCTATGGCAGGAATGTCATACTGTTACAGTATAAACAGTTATACATGGAAAACACCTTGACCTAAATGTATCAGCACAGTGACGGAGCTACTATGGGTGCAGTAGGTGCAAAGCACAGGGCCCTCCACAGTGTAGGAACCCTCTGCCATTGAATGTGCAGCCTATTATTTTTATAGAATGTGATTAGACCACATACACCTATTTTTGGCTTTTTATTGGTGGTCCAGTGGTTAGGATTCGGTGCTTTCACCTCTGCGACCTGGGTTTTATTCACATCAGGAAACCAAGAGGTCACACCACCCTGAAGCCAAGCAGGGCTGGGCTGGGAGACCACCTATGAATACCAGGAGCTGTATGCTGTGGCCCACTGGAGAAGGAATTGGCAACCCACTCATGGATCTCTGCCATAAAAAACAAGTGGATCAGCATGTGCGTGGTATGTTACGGTCCATGAGGTCAAGGAGAGTCGTAAACAAATGATAAGCACAAAAAAATAAAACAAACACAAAAAACAGTCACCTACCTTGTGTAGAGAAGTTGCAAAAGGGCCCCCACAAATTATTTGCACCAGGGGCCCTCTATTCACAAGCTCCACTTCTGTATCAGAAACTAATAACCTGTAGAGGGCACAAGTGAGCTTAAAGAGCATTGCTCTCTGAGTAGGTTACAAGGCCTATAGAACAGACTGAGCGCCTCTGACTTAGACCATAACCTCTTATTCTGATATACAGTGGTACCTGGGCACTCGTCTACCTGGAAACTCATCGAATTTGGTATTCAAAAAAATTCCTCAGCACTCATCCTTTTACATTACTCCTTATGGAAACTTTGGTACTCGTCTTTTTTGTTATGCCTTCTGGAACCAATTAACGACGAGTACCAAGAGACCAGGCCCAACCCTGCTTGGCTTCAGGGTGGTATGACCTCTTGGTTCCCCGACTGGAATCCAACCCGGGTTGTAGCCGTGAAAGTCCCGAATCCTCACCACTGGACCACCAGGGAACCCTTAGAATAGTTCCATATAAAATCTAAAAATATACAGTTATAAATTTTTGTTGCTTTATAAAATAATTTTTCACCATTATTAAGCTTAGTTATTTAAAATGCCAAATTGTTAGTATGATCGGCATTGCTAAAAAATACCTTTACATCAGTAACCCTAAAATGGGACCCCAGTGTTCAGCTCTTCCCCCAAAACCAATGCACTGTAGAAAAATATGGTATGATTTTATTAAGAAGTGTTTAAAACATCTGCTTTTTCTGCCTAAAAGCTTACAAATAGTTCCTAATTTGTTTCTCCCCTTTGTAGCTCATGAAGACAGTGTACTTCTAATAACATTGATTGCACTGTCTCATTTTAACCAATCACTGTCAACATTCTGCCTAATACTACTTGAGAGAGGTCTATGATTGGCTAATTTGACACACTGCACTTTCTTAGTCTGTGTATCCATGATCTGCAGAGGGCAGGCCCAAACATGTACAGGTTGTGTGATTTTAAGCACTACTTAGTAAAATAAAGTTCATACTATTAAATAGATACACAGGTATATGATATTCCTAGTGAAAAATCCTTCAACATCACCACTGATATATATGACATATGGATTGATTCTAGGAATTGCATATTAATGCAGTGTTTGTGTACACGTTCAGTGTTGGTCATACTGGAAAGAACAAGTTGTAGTAAATAGCAGCAATGCTGTCTGGAGAAACTTGCTGTCACTTAAAAGACCACTCGGGTATCATAAAGTCTTTAGAGGACCTTCACTTGACAATGTGCAGAATGTTTTTACAATGTTTAAAATAAATAATTACATTTCTAAATACATTAATTAGAAAGGGGAGAGAGCAAAATGTCCAACTAGTGTAGTATAAAAACACTATCATGCACTTACAAAGTAAAAATATCCCTGAAGAAGCCCTGTCTGGACGAAACGCGCTAGAGATGTTTTACCGCTGTGTTATGAGTATATTTTTTCTTAAGCACATAATGGATAGTGTTTTCTGCTGTGAAATCTATACAATCCCCCATAATATACGCAGCAGTTGCCACCAATCAATTTTGTATAATAATGCATATTACTTGATACATACATTGATACAATTCCCTTTTCAGAGTGTGATAGCTGATTTGTTACAATTAATTTGATAAAATGACACTGTTTAGCTTACATTACACAACAAACAGCTCTGTTTATTGCTTAAAAAATATCTATTGGTGGAAATACACTATCTGCCTCTGCAAAAAAGTTTGAATAAATGAGATTTGAACAAATAAAACCAACCTAAACATACATTTATACAAAGGGGAGCATTGAAGTTTATGAATAAAAAATCACGTAACCTTAACATCCCCAGGCAATGTTTTTTTTTACACAATCTATGACATCATCAATGACATCATATATGATATAAATAATGAAATCAGCAATGACACTACTCATGAAATAATATGAATATTACTGAGGACATCACATTAGGCATACGTAATGTCATATACCGTATATACTCGAGTATAACCAAGTTTTTCAGCCCTTTTTTTAAGGCTGAAAAGGGCCACCCGTGTCTCTCCATCCCTGTGTCTCTCTTTCCCCTGTGTCTCTCCACCCCTGTGTCTCTCTTTCCCCCGTGTCTCTCCACCTCCATGTCTCTCTTTTCCCCCTCATGTCTCTCTCCACCCCGTTGCTCTTTCCCTCCCCCTCCCTTATCATCCTCCTCAACCCCCATCCTCATCCTCAACCCCCATCCTCATCCTCAACCCCCATCCTCATCCTCAACCCCCCATCCTCAACCACCCATCCTCATCCTCAACCCCCCATCCTCATCCTCAACCCCCTCCTCATCCTCAACCCCCCTCCTCAACCCCCTCCTCATCCTCAATCCCCCTCCTCATCCTAAACCCTCCTCCTCACTTTACCCCTCTAATTACCTCCCCCTCACTTACATTCCATCAGCAGCTGCTACTCCGCTTTCCTTCTGGCTGTGTCGGGACTCGGCATATGCTAATGACGTGACGTCACATGCGCGTCATGTCATTAGCATTGGCCGGGTCCCGACGCAGCCGGAAGTAGCGCAGAGAGCAGCTGCTGATGGAAGGCAAGTGAAGGGAAAGGGAGAGGGGGAGGTAATTAGAGGGGTAAAGTGAGGAGGGCGGTTGAGGATGAAGAGGGGGTTTAGCATGAGGAGGGGGGTTGAGGATGCGGAGGGGGGTTGAGGATGAGGGGGGTTTAGGATGAGGAGGGGGTTGAGGATGAGGACGGAGGTTGAGGATGGGGGGGTTGAGGCGAGAGGATGAGGAGGGGGTTGAAGATAAGGAGAGAGGTTGAGGATGGGGTTAAGGATGAGGAGAGAGGTTGAGGAGGGGAGTTGAGGATGAGGATGGGGGTTGAGGAGAGGGGTTGAGAAGGAGGGGTTGAGGTTGAGGAGGAGGGGTTGCGGTTGAGGAGGGGGGTTGAGGAGGGAGACTAAGGACGGAGGATGAGGAGCGGGGTTGAGGATGAGGAGGGGAGTTGAGGAGGGAGGTTGAGGAGGGGGGTTGAGGTTGAGGAGGGGGGTTGAGGATGAGGAGGGGGGTTGAGGAGGGGGGTTGAGGAGGAGGGATGAGGAGGGAGGTTGAGGAGAGAGGATGAGGAGGAGGGGGGGTTGAGGAGAGAGGTTGAGGATGAGGAGGGGGGTTGAGGAGGGGGTTGATGAGAGAGGATGAGGATGGAGGATGAGGAGGGGGGTTGAGGAGAGAGGATGGGGAGGGAGGATGAGGAGGGGGGTTGAGGAGGATGATAAGGGAGGGGGAGGGAAAGAGACACGAGGGATAGGAGGAAAGAGACACAGGGGAGGGAGAGGAGGGGAGAGACAGGGGAGGGAGAGGGAGCCTTCCATTTAAAGCAAAACTGCAAAGCTAGTTGTAATCATGCACTTATCTATAATAACATTCTCATTTAGTGATTTATAATAGTAAAATGTAATATTAAATTCACTTTCAATGTTGAGTGCTGGTCACCTCACTGATGAGGTCCTGTCCTGAAAACCCTATATATGTGTTGCTTGCTTCTGATTTATGAAGCTTAAACTTTCACCCGGACATGGAAATCTGCCTTTTTGGGGTGGAGATGCCTGACCTATAACATGCTACAAACTGCTAAGGACAATTCCTCATGTCAGCCACCAAGATCCATATAGCCAGACAAAGAAATCAACATATTTAGGCATAATTGCAGTTATGAACAAACTTAATTACATCCTTATGCACAAATGAAGCGCACATAGGTTGACAGATATAATGTTGTGCTTCTCAGCTCTATTATCTAACTATGCCTGTCCATTTTTATTCACCTCTCTCTGCCATCCTCAGCTCTCTCATTTCAGCACCTGTGGTAAGTTATTCTGATTTCCTTACTCTTTCCTGCTATAGATCTGGGCCTCAACCTACTTGTCTATGCCCTTGTCTACGTCCAAGGTAGCACTTCGGCTTGTCTACACCCTATTCACATGGTTTCTGACCCAAATCTACTAATCTTCTACTCTCTTTACATTCTCTTATTTGCCTTATTTGCCTTCTCCAGGAATCACTTCTATCATCTAAATACTATGCAGGGCCTCCTGCTACCCAGTTTCAGGCTCCTTTTCTTGCCCGAAGGGATACCCTCATTGCTGAAGAACGATGGTTCCTTACGATATCACGACTTCTTACGCTACCATCAGTGTGGAGCAGGACCCCAGCTTGTGTTGTGGACCTTATGATCAGGTAGTTCACCACAACAATCATTTAATATATGGTGCGCAAGAGAGCAATAGAAGCCCTCCACCATACAGTAGTACAGTAAATAAAAAGTACATCTGTGTTCACATTTGAATGTCTACAAGTAAAAAAAAAAAACAGTTCCAGCTCAGAATTCTGAGAAAAACAGTTATTACACTGCATTCTGGGAAGCTGAGTTGGGAGGGGTCATGCCAGCCAGGCATGAAACAGAACCACATAGCAAAGACTACAAGGACCCACCTAAATTTTGCCAAGGCTGGGTCACAAGAGAAAGGTATTCTAAAAGTAACAAGGATGCCGTTACGAAGAACTGCTCCCTATCTTTAGGGGCTGTGCCTTGCCCAGTTAGAGGCATGGGGACAGGACCAAATCACAACAGTGCCAGGCCCAGGGTAAGAACTGGGGAAAAACTACCCTGCTCCTAGAGTCAGAGAAGAAGCAAATGAGCACTGGGCCCTACCAATGGACTGTAAACAGAGTGGGGAGGTTCCTTGTATGACAATTGTCCAGAAACAGCAAGCAGCCCTGCTCTTCAGCATGCACAAGAGGCAGGAGCAGCTGCTTCTCAAGGGCTGCCTCTATCTACACACCAGGCAGTCTCAGATGGAGAAAGCCAGGAGGTTCTACCTGAGGATCCAGAGACCAAAGAGCCAGAGGGAGGTGAGAGCTGTAACCAGACAGTAGTTCCAGAGAAAGGAGGCTTAGAGACAGTGAGCTCAGAGCATGCCCAAAGAGTGGAGTCCCCAGACAAAGCCATCAGGAGGAGTACCGACTGACAGATGTGACAGGTACAGTCCTCAGTGGAGCTATTGTTTTATTGGTTAACCCAGAATAATATTTTCCCTAAAGGAGGGGGGAGGGGACAGTGGCCCTGGTTGTTGGGGGTGGGATGGTGATAACCCCTAATTAACAGTCACTTGAACTGGCTATCCCCCTTAAACTACTTGAATTGGGTATGCCAGAAGGCCCAACAGATCACACAGGACTCAAGCACTGGACAGGGAAAGGAGCAGACATGGGGAGGGGAAGAATGTTTGCCACTTGCGGTCCCTTAGGCCCACGGACCTTTGTAAACACCACCAGTCAGCTGTTTGTACTGCCTTGGCTGGGGAGAGTGGGGCCCCAGGATTACCTCAGAGTTGTTCACCACTGGATGGGTCAGTTTTCCTGGATTGTCACAGAGGATACCCAAGGGGAGGGTGTATCACCTGGCCTCGCTGCAGCGGTCCAAAGACGCTGCTTGTATGCCTCTATCACTAAAAAAGAAGGGGTCACAGGCCGGGATCCTTGGCAAGGGGGAAGTTGGGGTCTTCCATTTTGCCAAGGATATCTGGTACCATCCCAGAATCAGCAGGTCAGGAGGTCTCCCTTGCCTGGTAGGAGAGGTCTTTGCTGGAGAAGGATCCTCCCAAGTTTTTGCGGGACCTGCTAGCCTGGATGCACTGTTTCCCCTGGATTACCTTGAAGGGTCCCCCAAGGCAGTGGTCTTATAAGGCTCCTCAGTCACAAAGTCACTAGGCCACTGGGAAGGAGGGAGTATTTGCCCTGGACAGGGGGAGGTGGGGTATCCAGAGAGCCACTGAGGCTATCACTTGGATGGACTGACATGGCAAGAGGACCAGTAACCACTGTACAGATGGGAAGTTATCTGACAGGATAAACTCCTCATGCTATACTAGAAAGGAAAGGTGAAGAAATTGTCATGTTTATATTGCTTAGTGACTAATATAACCAGTAATTATGGATATGGCCAAGGGAGCATAACATTGTTGCATTGTGATTATGTATTATTGTGTGTGGTTATATGTTGCCTGTACATGGTTATCATGTATACTAGTTATTATATGTTATAGAGGGAAAATGTATATAGAACAGGAGAATCCAGGAGGATAAGGTAAAAATGCTTTGCACATAAACTGTAGAACATTGCATCCTCACACATACAGGCCTTGATAAACAGCAGCCAAGACAGATTAGCATAAAGGTTTTCTGCCCAGCTAGCTATTGACATCTGTCATGTGGTTTAGATACTGTATCTGGTGAGTTTGACCTCAAGTCCTTCTATAATAACCAAGGTCGCAAGGCAGACGTGTTTCATCAATATGATTCAATAAAGGTTCAGTTCTGGTTTCACATATCCAAGGTGTGAGTCTGTCTCTGTGTTTGTATCCTGATTTGGGGAGTGGTCTTGCCATAGGCCACTAGTAACCTGTATCCAGTATTCTCTTCCTGTACCTTTGTGCATTGCCGTCTTCAGGAGCCACCTTTTGTGCCAGAGAGAACAGAAACTACAGTGGATATAAAAAGTCTACACACCCCTGCTAAAATGTCAGGTTTCTGTGCTGTAAAAAAATTAGACAAAGATAAATAATTTCAGGTCTTTTTCCACCTTTAATGTGACCTATAAACTGTACAACTCAATTGAAAAACAAACTGAAATCTTTTAGGTAAAGGGAAGAAAAAATATAAAAATAAAAAATGTGGTTGCATACGTATGCACACCCTTAAACTAATACTTTGTTGAAGCACCTTTTGATTTTATTACAGCTCTTAGTCTTTTTGAATATGAGTCTATCAGCATGGCACATTTTGACTTGGCAAGATTTGCCCACTCTTCTTTGCAAAAACACTCCAAATCTGTCAGATTGCGAGGGCATCTCCTGTGCACAGCCCTCTTCAGATCACCCCACAGATTTTCAATTGGATTCAGGCCTGGGCTCTGGCTGGTCCATTCCAAAACTTTAATCTTCTTCTGGTGAAGCCATTCCTTTGTTGATTTGGATGTATGCTTTGGGTCGTTGTCATGCTGAAAGATGAAGTTCCTCTTCATGTTCAGCTTTCTAGCAGAAGCCTGAAGGTTTTGCGCCAATATTGACTGGTATTTGGAACTGTTCATAATTCCCTCTATCTTAACTAAGGCCCCAGTCCAAGCTGAAGAAAAACAGCTTCAAAGCATGATGCTGCCACCACCATGCTTCACTGTGTGTATGGTGTTCTTTTGGTGATGTGCAGTGTTGTTTTTGCGCCAAACATATCTTTTGGAATTATGGCCAAAAAGTTCAACCTTGGTTTCATCAGACCATAACACCCTTTCCCACATGCTTTTGGGAGACTTCAGATGTGTTTTTGCACAATGTAGCCTGGCTTGGATTTTTTTCTTAAGAAAAGGCTTTTGCCTTGCCACTCTACCCCATAGCCCAGACATATGAAGAATACGGGAGATTGTTGTCACATGTACCACACAGCCAGTACTTGCCAGATATTCCTGAAGCTCCTTTAATGTTGCTGTAGGCCTCTTGGTAGCCTCCCAGAACAGTTTTCTTCTCGTCTTTTCATCAATTTTAGAGGGAGCTCCAGTTCTTGGTAATGTCACTGTTGTGCCATATTTTCTTCACTGTGTTCCATGGTATATCTAACGCCTTGGAAATTATTCTGTACCCTTCTCCTGACTGATACCTTTTAACAATGAGATCCCTCTGATGCTTTGGAAGCTCTCTGTGGACCATGGCTTTTGCTGTGGGATGCGACTAAGAATATTTCAGGAAAGACCAACTAGAGCAGCTGAACTTTATTTGGGGTTAATCAGAGGCACTTTAAATGATGGCAGGTGTATGCTGACTCCTGTTTAACACGATTTGGAATGTGATTGCTTAATTCTGAACACAGCTACATCCCCAGTTATAAGAGGGTGTGCAGACTTATGCAACCACGTTATTTTTATTTTTATTTTTCTTCCCTCCACCTAAAAGATTTCAGTTTGTTTTCCAATTGAGTTGTACAGTTTATAGGTCACATCAAAGGTGGAAAAGTTCTGAAATGATTTATCTTTGTCTAATTTTTTTACAGCACAGAAACCTGACATTTTAACAAGGGTGTGTAGACTTTTTATATCCACTGTACCTTGAAGAAGCAGATTGTGACATTGGTTGGTAGGGGTGGGATCTCTGTATAAAACACAGAAGGGTGGCAACTTTAAAGGACATAATGGAACTGAGACCAGAGGAAATGTCTGCAGATTTAACCAAGGATCAGCAGAGGACTGTCCTGACACAAATCATACAGGAGGTTCAATGGGCGTGGAGAGGGGTAAGCAACAACCCTATTACAGCTCCTGTGGAGGGGAAATGTTTATTCCCAGTAGAGACAGAAGTAACCTGTATCCAGTATTCTCTGCCTGTACCTTTGGGCATTGCCCTCTCTAGAAGCCACCTTTTGTGCCAAAGAGAACAAGGATCACACAATTCTGATGGAGTAGGTGTGAACAAGGTTCATATCAAGCCCCCTTGAAGAAGCAGATCGTGACAATATATAAATATGTAGGTGTGTGCGTGTATATATATATATATATATATATATATATATGTGTGTGAATGTATATGTAAATGTATACGTATATATACATATACACACACATTATATATGTATATATAATGTGTGTGTGTTATATGTATATGTACATATACCGTATTTTTCCGTCTATAAGACAACCCATGTATAAGACGACCCCTATTTTTTGAGCCCAAAATTCAGAAAAAAAAATAATAATGCAAATGTGTATTTTATACGTTTTTTATTGTTTTACACATATATTTAAGGGCATCACTCATGATTTTCACTGATTTCCATTCCAGCTCAATTTCTTTGTGATCCTGTGTTAAACCGGAAAAATGCAATTGCACATCGCGACTTAGCAATAAGTGATGTGATCACAAGGATATTGAGCTGAAATGGAAATCAGTGAAAATCATGACAGAAAGTGCCCTTAAGTATATGTGCAACACAATAAAAAATTATAAAATACACACTTCTAAGCTCGATAGTAGTGTTGCAATGCATATATGTATATGTGTGTGTTTATATATATATATATATATATATATATATATATATATATACTCGAGTATAAGCCGAGTTTTTCAGCCCTTTTTTTAAGGCTAAAAAGGGCCCCCTTGGCTTATACTCGAGTCACTCTCCCCCCCCCCGTGTCTCTCTAACTCCCCCCGTGTCTCTCTAACTCCCCCTCGTGTCTCTCTAACTCCCCCCCGTGTCTCTCTAACCCCCCCTCATTCTAAACCCCCCCTCCTCATTATAAACCCCCTACTCACTTTACCCCTCTAAATACCTCTCCCTTTCCCCTCACTTACCTCCATCTGCAGCTTCTGCTCCGGCCTCCGCTCCTTCCAGCGTCTTGACCCGGCCAATGCTAATGACGTGGCGCGCATGTGACGTCACGTCATTAGCATATACCGGGTGCCGATGCAGGGGGAGGTATTTAGAGGGGTAAAGTGAGGAGGGGGGTTTAGAATGAGGATGGGGGTTGAGGAGGGGGTGGAGGTTGAGGAGGGAGGTTGAGGAGGGAGGTTGAGGATAGGGGGTTGAGGTTGAGGAGGGGGTTGAGGATGAGGATGGGAGTTGAGGATGAGGATGGGGGTTGAGGTTGAGGAGGGAGGTTGAGGAGGGGGTTGAGGATGAGGAGGGGGGATTGAGGAGGGAGGTTGAGGATGAGGAGGGAGGTTGAGGAGGGGGTTGAGGATGGGGGGGTTGAGGTAAGGATGGGGGGGTTGAGGTTGAGGATGGGGGGTTGAGGATGAGGATGGGGGCTTGAGGTTGAGGAGGGGGGTTGAGGATGAGGAGAGAGGTTGAGGAGGGGGTGAGGATGGGGGGGTTGAGGATGAGGATGGGGGGTTGAGGATGAGGATGGGGGGGTTGAGGATGAGGATGGGGGGGTTGAGGAGGGGGGGTTGAGGTTGAGGAGGGAGGTTGGGGAGGATGTGGAGGATGGGGGGGTTGAGGATGAGGATGGGGGGTTGAGGTTGAGGAGGGAGGGACGTTGAGTAGGGGGTTGAGGATGAGGAGGGGGGTTGAGGATGAGGAGGGGGTTGAGGATGAGGAGAGAGGTTGAGGATGAGGAGGGGGATTGAGAAGGGAGGTTGAGGATGAGGAGGGGGGTTGAGGAGGGTGTTGAGGATGAGGAGGGGGTTGAGGATGAGGAGGGAGGTTGAGGATGAGGAGGGGTTGAGGAGGGAGGATGAGGAGGGAGGTTGAGGATGGAGGTTGAGGATGAGGATGGAGGTTGAGGATGAGGAGGGAGGTTGAGGATGAGGAGGGGGGTTGAGGATGAGGAGGGGGGTTGAGGAGGGAGGTTGAGAATGAGGGGGAAGAGACACAGGGAAGGGAGAGGAGGGACACAAGAAAAGGGCACACAAGAGGGGGACACAGAGGGCACAAGAGGGACATAGGGGGCAGCACATTTCCCACCCTCGGCTTATACTCGAGTCACTCATTTTTCCCAGTATTTTGTGGTAAAATAGGTGCCTCGGCTTATACTGGGGTAGGCTTATACTTGAGTATATGCGGTGTATATATATATATATATATATATATATATATATATATACGGTATATATATGTGTGTATATATATATATATATATATATATATATATACATATATATAAATAATCAGAGTATTGCAGTATATAGTGATACCTTTTTTATTGGACAAACATATTCATAGGTTTCATGACGAGTTTTCGAGAGCGTTCCTCTCTATGTGTGTGTGTGTGTATATATATATATATATATATATATATATATGTGTGTGTATGTGGTACGCGGCTGTGGATGATGTTGCGTCCTTGGTAAGAGTGTATCTTTACCTCTGCTTTTTTGAAAAGCTGTATGTGTTTTTTGGTGTTTTGCGTGTTTAGGGTCCTGTAGCCTCGTTTTCGTTTTTTTGCGGCCGCCATTTTTTCTCTCGCTTAGGGGATTTTCGTGTGTGTATACTCATGAATTTGAACTTAAATTGAGGTGTAACTTCACTTGCAGAGGTCCTGGGTGCCCCCCCTTTCTGTGGGTGAGCTTTTTATGTATTTTTTGTGTGTATTTATTGTGTTTTTAATGTTTTCAGGTGCGCGCGGTTCGGCCGCTAAGGTGGTATTTTTGCAAGGTCGTAATGTTTTTTTTTCTAAGTCCTGCGTCTCGTATTTTTGTCTGCCAAGTCCGTAAATTTTCCACTCTAAGTCCCGAGGTTCGTATTTTTGTGTGTAAGTCTGTATATAGTGATTTCGTGTTAGATCTATTTTGTTAAAGTGCCGCTTGTGTGGGGGTTTGTAACCATGTGTAAGGCGCCTTAGAGCCTCCACCCCCGCAAATGCGGCCCCTCGCTTTGCGAGGGTCCGCATCTGCGGACCAAACTGCGACCCTCACTTTGCGAGCTCGCAAAGCGTGTTGCCGATTTGTAGTTTGACAACTATAATATGTGATTTTATATATATATTTTATTTATGTACTGTGTGAAGTTGGAGGGTGTTCAGGAAGTGCAAAAAAACTGTTGGGATGTGCAGTCTTTTGTTCCCACCACAAGGAAGCAGCTCAGACAATGCTGAACGACGCGGAGGCTGCACAGGCTCCCTGGGTCAGCCTGTAGCGTCACGTGACCCAGCGGAGCCTGTGAGGCTATCAGCCAATCAGGAGCGTCGGGGGGCGTGTCGGAAGCCCGTTTCGCGCCATTGAACACAGCAGCGCGGTCTCCCGACTGGATGGACGGAGGTCTGAGGTCCTGCAGCTAAAAAATACAGTAGGAAGGTTTAATTACTGAGATTTCACCCCAGCTTACCAGCATATAAGGGGATATCACTGTTGAGGCTATCTTTGTCTGTTTTTGTGTTCTTTTCCTCCTCCGTTTTTTGTGTGTGTGTGTGTCCCTGTCTCTCTGTGGTGTGCTGTGTCTGTGTGTGTTCCTGTGTCTGTGTGTGCCTGTTTTCTGCTTGTTGTGCCCCCTGTTTGTTCCCCTGTTAGCTTTTACTATGGATCCAGAAGGCTTAGAGGCCTTACTGGCTGAGGTTAGGACCCGTGCCTTAAGCCAAGGGGTCAGGTGGGTGCAGGACAGGCTGGGACCTCCCATGCCTTCTGCGCTTGGAGCTCAGCACATTGTACAGGAACAGCCTGCGGTGGCTGGTGTCCTAGCCAATCCTGATGCCTCCAGGGAAATTTTTTCCCATCCCACCACTGTAGGGCTGCCAGACCCACGTCCATCAGGTAGCAGAGACACCAGAGATGGGGGGGTTACAGGTCAGGGCGGCCGGGACCCCATACCCCCCAGGCAGGCGAGCGCCAGGATCACGGGCGGTGGGGGTGAGGGCCTAGCAATCCGGCCACCACCTGCCAACTTGCCTAAAGGTCCTAGGCCGCGACAAAGGTCGCGAAACACCCCTCTAACACCCCGCAAGGGGGGTGCAGGGGGTAAGAGAAAAGCCGGGAGTCCTAAAAAGGCTCCTACAGGCCCTCACGGTGCCAAGCAGACGGTCCCTGGGGTTTCCCTAATTAACAGTGCTTCTGGTACTTTACAGGGACGCCCAACTGGCAGCGAGAGGAGCATGGCGACGACGAGAGAGAGAAGAGATGGGGTCATCAGAGAGATGAACAGCCAAGACAGCATGGTCATGATTGATGACATGCCTGTGACAGCGGCAGTGGCGAGGCTAGGACGCCCCACTCGAGCTAAGAAGGCTACGAGCAGGTACAGTCCGCTGCTATTTACGCACACACCGCTAAGGCGTAGCAGAGTAGAGACTGAGGGCGATACGGTTAGGCCACAGCGCAAAGGGTCTAAGACTGACCAACAGCTGGATATTCCAACGCCCGAGGAAGTCTCAGGGGGCCCCCTACAGGGGGCGGCGGAGGCAGTGCTAGCCTACTCCAGCCGCGCAAGCTTAGCTGACCAGGACCCTTCCTCAGACGAGGAAAGGGCGGTATGGGCGCGGGCATGCAGGTCGCGGAGAGCTAGTGACTGTTCTTCTTGTACCCACAGATCCAGAAGGAGATCCCGGTCTAGAAGTAGAAGATCTTGTCGGTGCAGCTGTGCTTGCACTGGATCTGAGAGGAGAAGCCCGCGGAGGGCCAGACGGTCAGAGTCCCCGGAGCGTCAGGAGAGACGCGGGGATACTCCGTTGGCCGTATCTACTCCTAAGCTTCCAGAAGCAGGTGAGCGCTCAGAATTGAGCTGCGCAGCAGACAAGGGTGGTTTTATTGGGTCATTAAGGACTCTATTAGCTGCGCATAACATTGCAGTTAGCGAGCGCGAAATGGGAGCGTGGATAGGGGGGCTAGCAAAGGGTGCATGGTCCCAGCCAGCAGCGGTAGTGGCGCCAGTGAGCGCGAGCGAGGCGCTAGCTAGATTGCGCGCGCCCGAGCCGGTAGGCAGCGCAATAGCAGCAGTTGGGAATAACACTGTGGGGGTTACCGACGCAGCCATGAGGCCCATAGTCCTCTGCTCGTTGGATAATTTAGGTGCACACCTTCCACAGGAAGTAAAGGAAAAGATCTGGAGGAGGGAGTTTATAGAGTTGTTTTCCCTTCTCCCTATGTCTAGGCAAACAGACCTGGCCGAGAGGGGCCCCAGGGAGGGGAAATCCTTTGCTAGGCTACCCAGGACGTTTGATACCTGGCTGCAAGCATTTTCTATTTGGGCTTGCGTACTGTGTGAGCGACACCCTGAACAGAGTTCGGGATTGTTCGTCTACATAGACGAAATTCGGAATGCTCACAAGGTTTATGGGGGTACAGCCTGGTGGCGGTACGATGAGGAATTCCGGCAATACTTGGCCTCAAGGCCAAGTATGGCGTGGAGCGACAAAGCGGTGGCGTATTGGCTAAACATCATGACACCCATGAGAGTCACGACGCCCTTTCGGAGCGGGGCCGGTGGAGGTAAGGGCCCCACCCACGCCTCAGGAGCAGGTCTTAAGACCTGTTTTTCGTACAACGAGGGGGTCTGCAGATGGGCGCCTAACTGCAGGTTTAAGCATGCATGCTCAAACTGTGGAGGTGAACACCCCCTGTCTAGATGCAGTAGACCCAAAGAGGGAGGCAGGGGCGAGCCTCCTGCAAAGGGGCAAGACGCCCATACGCCTCCCCGCCATGCTGCCGTGGCTAAAGCGCTACGGTAAATTGGCAGGCACCGCCGAAGCGGCGCGCCTATTGGAGGACGGGTTCCGAGAAGGATTCCGGATTCCATGTGGGGTCGACATTCAAGGTTTTCTTGTCCCAAACCTGAAGTCGGCTAGGGATTTCCCAGGGGTAGCCAAAGCTAAGGTGCTTAATGAAGTAAAATTGGGGAGGATGGCCGGGCCATTTGCGGCCCCGCCCATCCAGGGTTTAGTTGTGTCTCCTCTTGGGGTGGTCCCCAAGAAGGAGAAGGGTAAATTTAGACTGATCCAGCATCTCTCATACCCCAGAGGCCGTTCGGTAAACGATGGCATATCAAGAGACCAGGCTACTGTGTCTTACGAGTCATTTGACCGGGCGGTCGATCTGGTGAGGAGGAAGGGCCAGGGGGCCCTTATGGCAAAAGTGGACATCGAGGCAGCATTCAGATTGCTCCCCGTGCACCCGACAAGCCATCGGTTGCTGGGGTGCTTCGTAGACGGAAGTTATTTCGTTGACTTATGTTTACCCATGGGATGCTCGATATCCTGTGCTTACTTCGAGGCTTTCAGCAAATTTTTACAGTGGGTTGTGAGCATCGAGGCGGGGTACAAGAGTGTTACCCATTACCTGGATGACTTCCTTTTTGTTGGCCCAGCGAGAAACGACGCTTGCCGTTTTATGCTGGAGGTGTTCACCGAAATCTGTACAGAATTCGGGGTACCATTGGCCCATGACAAGACGGAGGGCCCTATGGAACAATTGACTTTTCTGGGGATTCGGATTGACTCCTGCAAAATGGAGTGCAGTCTTCCCTTAGAGAAGGTGGAGGACATGCAAGCCGAGATTACGGCGCTGCGGGGCGCACGGAGGGTGACCCTGCGGCGGCTGCAATCAATATTGGGGAAGTTGAATTTCGCGTGCAGAATTATCCCCATGGGGCGGATATTCTGTAGACGGATGTCTCTGGCTATGGTAGGGATTGCGAAGCCGCATCATTTCCTAACAGTCTCTAAGGCCATGCGTGACGATGCAGAGGTATGGGCGATGTTCCTTGCGGACTTTAACGGGCGGGTGGTCCTTCAAAAGGAGGGCACCACCAGCGCAGAGCTAGACCTGCACACCGATGGTTCTGGACCGATCGGTTGTGGGGCGTATCTCCAAGGGAGATGGTTCGCTGCGGCATGGCCGGAGGAATGGGAAGAGGCGGGTTTACTGCTGAACCCTACATTCCTGGAGCTGTTTCCTATGGTGGTAGCAGTGCACTTATGGGGTCCTTGTTTCAGGGACAGGCGAGTCATTTTCCATTCGGGTAATAAGGGGTTGGTTGAAGCCGTGAACAACATCACGGCGGCATCCGTACCAGTGATTAGATTGCTTAGGCATCTTGTGCTATGTTGCCTTCGCTTGAACATATGGTTTCAAGCAAGACACGTGACAATGGTGAATAACGGAATTGCTTACGCCCTCTCTCGGTTTCAGGAGGATCGTTTCAGGGCGCTGGCTCCTCGTGCGAACGCCCTGGGGGAGCTCATCCCCGAGGAGCTCTGGGAGATTGGAGCTGTCAGGTAACGAGACTCGTGAGACAGTCTGTTGCCCCAGCGACGTGGAACGCTTATAGACGCGTGTGGGCTAAATGGGATAGCCTAGTGGCGCTGGCAGGTGGTGCCACGACGGAGGACAAGAGCGTAGGGATCTTGCTTTGGTACCTGCTGCGGTGCGCCGAGCAAGGCGAATCAAAACCCGTAGTAGGGAGACAGGTCACGGCGCTTGCTTTTATGTTTAAGCTTGCTGGGCAGAGGGACCTTACTAAGGAGTTTCTAGTGCGCAAAGTGGTGCGCGGAATGTTCAGCGGTGCGCAAAGGCCAGATAGTAGGCGGCCAATAACATTTGCGCTGTTGCTGAGATTGGCTCAGGAATTGGTGGTGGTTTGCAGGGATCCCTTTGAATCTCTACTTTTCCGAACGGCTTTTTCCCTGGCGTTCTTCGGAGCGTTTAGGATAGGGGAGTTAGTCGCGAACAGTAGACACGGTTCGGGGGGTCTGCAATTGGTGGATACCTGCCTCAGGGAAGGTACGGTGGTATTGTGGTTGCGGAGGTCAAAGACCGACCAAGTGGGTAAAGGAAGAGAAGTGGTTCTGCATCAGGTTGGCACAGAGTGTTGCCCATATGCATGTGTAGTGGAGTACCTTAAGCAGCGACCGGTGGGACGGTGTTCGCTGCTGGTCCACGCCGATGGAACGGCACTGTCTGTGTATCAGTTTAAAAGAGTTTTAAAAAGCGCACTGCATCGGCTCGGTTTCAAGCAGTCCGACTTTGGGACACACTCCTTTCGGATTGGAGCTGCCACTGAAGCGGCTAGGTTGGGGTTGCCCGACGCGGCAGTAAAGCGCATCGGGAGGTGGGACTCAGACCGTTTTCGTTCCTATGTTCGGCCAAATGCAGTGGTTTAATGGTGTTGCTTTCTACTTTCAGGGGAACAGAAGCAACTATGGATTGTGGGCCATTCCTACGTGTACTGGGCCCATAGGTTAGCCGCAGTTACCGAAGAAAAGGCACAACTGGGCTTTCCTGTTACGGACTTACGCGTAAGGTGGTGTGGTATTCGGGGTCTGCGATGGGCGCAGCTCGACGGCCTCTTGGAAACGTACGCGCAGCGTTACGGGCAGCCCAGTCTTATCATTCTTCATGCCGGCGGGAACGATTTGGGGACAGTTCCCATGAGACGAATGCTAAAGGTGATGAGACGAGACATCGAGAAATGGGTGAAGAAGTTCCCTGGCACGTTCCTTATCTGGTCTGAGATGGTCAAGAGAAGATCATGGCGTAACGCGCGCGACCCAGTATGTTTAGATAAGGCTAGACAGAAGATAAACCAGCAGATTGCGAGCTTTGTGAGAAAACAAGGTTTCTCGGCCATCCGGTATTAAGATTTCGAACCGGTCGGCGCAGATGATTTTTTCGCAAAGGATAAGGTTCATCTTACGTAAATAGGGTACGAGTTGATGATGTTGGAGTTTAGGGAGAGTGTTTTGCGGGCTTTGGCTTTAATGTCCAGCAGGGGGGGATCGCAGCCTCGGGAGGCGTCCCTCGCATGCTCCGTGGCGGGAGGTGAGTTGCCCGGCCCACTGGCCTAAGGGGGCGATGGCCCCACCTCACAGGGCGTGCTTAAAGATAAGCATTGGGGCTTTGGGCAGGGCTCAAAGCGTGAGGTCACTGTTCGTGGCCGGGCTCCTCCCCCGGAAGAAAAGGACTAAATTAGTCATCTGAATAAGTTACGGTTGTTTGTTTACATTGTGTTAAAATAAAGCTGTGGCCCGTTGTTTCTCCCAACTCAAGTTGTCGTGTCAGTTATTCCATCAACTAGCCTGAATGGATCATGCATGGGTCATGAACGACGCGGAGGCTGCACAGGCTCCCTGGGTCAGCCTGTAGCGTCACGTGACCCAGCGGAGCCTGTGAGGCTATCAGCCAATCAGGAGCGTCGGGGGGCGTGTCGGAAGCCCGTTTCGCGCCATTGAACACAGCAGCGCGGTCTCCCGACTGGAATCCCACCCACCCACCCTGTAATTTGTTGTTAACAGATGTTATGGTTTATTCTTTTAAAAAAAAAAAAAGTATATATAATATAAATAAGAAATATTGAAATTAATATATATATTTTTGGTTAAAGAATTCGGAGAAGTGGCTATTGTATGTTGTTTTTGTTAATTTATGTCTGTGCGGCGGGAGGTGAGTTGCCCGGCCCACTGGCCTAAGGGGGCGATGGCCCCACCTCACAGGGCGTGCTTAAAGATAAGCATTGGGGCTTTGGGCAGGGCTCAAAGCGTGAGGTCACTGTTCGTGGCCGGGCTCCTCCCCCGGAAGGAAAGGACTAAATTAGTCATCTGAATAAGTTACGGTTGTTTGTTTACATTGTGTTAAAATAAAGCTGTGGCCCGTTGTTTCTCCCAACTCAAGTTGTCGTGTCAGTTATTCCATCAACTAGCCTGAATGGATCATGCATGGGTCATGTTCTGGATCTCTGCACTGTGCTGTAGTCGGCTTAATGGTTAGTATAGGGGTCAAAAACATACTTGAATACAGTTTTTTTCCATTGGTTAGTACAAGTTGCCCATGTAGGCACCTCTGGGGGTGTGGAAACCAATTTGTGTGTATAGAATGAATTAATGTAGGGTGGGTTTCTGATATAAGCAGCATGTTTAAGATTAGAAAATGTTAAAAGCAGGAAAACGTCCATATACCTTTAATATTATAATATTTATTCATTGATACATCTTGTATTTCAGAAGAGAGTCTGTAACAAACAGTTGCTTTCTGTGCCTGGAGAATATGCCAAGTCAGACTTGTTCTGTAACAAACAATCAACCTTATTCCAATGAATTAAGATGCAGAAAATGCATGGATAAAAAGCGCTGGAAATTCTTACAGATAACAGCAGACAAATAGCAGCAGACAGTCCTCCTTCATACTGTTAGTTAATGAGCGCGTGTCTCTGGCGTGCACACTCAATAATATTTCTGCAAATCAGTTCACCAGCAAAACTAAACACATATGTCTGGAAATATGTTACAGCTCTGCTTCAAATATAATCTGTGTTTTTTTACTGCCTTTGTCACTGTGTTAAAGGGTCATGGAAGGATTCTGGATTTTACAAGGAATATAATATAATTATGTATCTCTTCACTTTTGTGTACTTAGTTTTTTTAAGTAGTGCTTATAAGCTCTGTTTTTTTTCTGCCTAAAATCTTACAAATTGTTCCTAACTGGCTTCTTCACCTCTGCAGCTCAAGAAGACAGTGTACAGTATCTCACAAAAGTGAGCACACCCCTCACATGTTTGTACATATTTTATTATATCTTTTCATGTGACAACTTTGAAGAAATGACCCTCTGCTACAATGTAAAGTAGTAAGTGTACAGCCTGTATAACAGTGTAAATGTGCTGTCCCCTCAAAATAACCCAACACACAGCCATTAATGTCTAAACCGTTGGCAAGTGAGTACACCCCAAAGTGGAAATGTCCAAATTGGGCCCAAAGTGTCAATATTTTGTGTGGCCACCATTATTTTCCAGCACTGCCTTAACCCTCATGGGCATGGAGTTCACCAGAGCTTCACATGTTTCCACTGCAGCAGCAGTACTTTACATCACAAATATCAACTCTGTCCTCTAACCCCAAGTGTCTGCCACTTTTAATACTCTCCTCCACCCATCCCTTCCTTTCTCACAGCTGAAGACTTCGCCAACCATTTTAATTCATAAAATTCAAAACATCCGCAATTAACTCTCATCTCATAGTGGCTCACACACTCCACCCTCTAAACCAACCAACAACATCCAGTCTTCTCCCTTCTCCAATAACACAGCCTCTTTGAACTGCTTTGATCCGGCTACAGAGGATAAAGTCTCCAAACTGCTATCATCCACTCGCCTCACTACCTGTCCTCAGGACCCTATTCCATCTCAGCTCATCCCTCCCCTCTCTACCACACTAATCCCAGCTCTCACACATATTTTAAACCTCTCCCTAAACACTGGCATGTTTCCATTTTCTCTAAAACATGCCATAGTTACCATACCCTCAAAAAACCCTCATCTGTCTCTGACGTCGCATCTAACTACCGCCCTATCTCTTGCTTTCCCATGGCTTTCAAATTGCTGGAGCGGCTCGTCTATACCTGCCTTACCAGCTTTATTTCCTCTAACTCCCTTCTTGAGATCTTCTGGCTTTCGGCCCCAACACTCCACTAAGACAGCTCTCACTAAAGTCACCAACGACCTGCTTACCGCCAAGTCAAAAGGTAACTTTTCAATTCTTCTTCTTCTAGATCTCTCTGCTGCCTTTGACACTGTCGACCATCCACTTCTACTCCATATCCTCTTCTCCCTCGGTATTCGAGACCCTGCTCTCTCGTGGTTCTCATCATACCTACAAAATTGTTCATTCAGGATCTCCTTCTCTGACACCTCTTCTTCTCTTCACCCCCTGTCTGTTGGTGTACCCAAAGGATCAGTCCTAGGCCCCCTCCTCTTCTCCATCTACACATTATCACTTGGTACCTTAATAAACTCTTTTGTGCTTCATTATCATCTCTATGCAGATGACACCCAAATCTAACTCTCAGCACCAGATCTATCCCCCTCTCTTCTAACACACATCTCCAACTGCCTCTCTAGAACATCCTCTTGGATGTCCACCCACCATCTCAAACTCAACATGTCTAAAACTGAACTCCTAATCTTCCCTCCCTCTCCCACTGCATCAATTCCTCACATCTCTCTCACTGTCAACAAATACATTATCACCCCCTCCTCCCAAGCCCGTTGTCTTGGAATTCTACTGGACCCCTCTCTGTCTTTCATCCCTCACATACAATCACTAAATAAATCTTGTCTTCTCCATATAAAAATCATCTCCAGAATTCGTCACTTTCTTATACAAGACACAACTAAAATCCTTATACACTTTCTCATCATCTCTCGACTAGACTAATGCAACTCGCTTCTTGTTGGCCTACCCACCACCCGACTGTCTCTACTTCAATCCATTATGAATGCCTCTGCTAGACTCATCTTCTGTACACAACGTTCAGAGTCGGCATCACCTCTCTGCCAATCACTCCACTGGCTTCCCTTCCCCTCAAGAATAAAATTTAAAATCATGACCCTAACTTACAAAGCCCTCAACAATAATGCTCCCCCATACATCTCTGCTCTCATCTCCAAATTCTCCCCCACCTGCCTCTTTGTTCTACTAATGACCTTCTTCTTTCTACAACTCTTGTCACCTTCTCTCACTCCCGCCTCCAGGACTTTTCTCGTTCTGCCCCTAGTCTCTGGAACTCCTTGCCTCGCTCCACCAGATTATCCTCTTGCCTCAAAACATTTAAAACGTCACTTAAAAATCTCTTTAAAGAAGCGTATCACCTTCCATGCTAACATACTTATCACCTCTCTCTCCTTCTTTTACCACTCACTATACCTTAGATTGTAAGTCTGCGAGTTTCTATCCTAAGTACTTTGGGAATTCACCATGGACATTGGATTCCTAGCTCAAAGACAGGGCCCTCCTTGCTTTGCTATATGTTAATTTGTATTCATCTTTGTCTGAATGTAACTTATGTACAGCGCTACAGAATATGTCAGCACATTATAAATTAACTATAATAACTGGAGTCCTCTTCCACTCCTCCATGATGACATCACCGAGCTGGTGGATGTTAGAGACCTTGTACTCCCCCACCTTCTGTTTGAGGATGCCCCACAGATGCTCAATAGGTTTTAGGTCTGGAGACATGCTTGGCCAGTCCACCACCTTAACCTTCAGCTTCTTTAGAAAGGCAGTGGTTGTCTTGGAGGTGTGTTTGGGGCCATTATTATGTTGGAATACTGCCCTGTGGCCCTGCACTGCTTTAGATTCATATTCTATTCTTTATTTTATTATTCCAGAAGTCTGCAATATGATGTGAGGTATGTGACCGGGACAATAGTCTCACTTTTGTTTGTTATCTAGCCAGCATCCAGTTCTGGTTGGGTAGTCATACCCCAAATTTGGAATTTATAGACAAGCCCTATATTCTGTTTTGAGCCGCCAGTTGCTAACCCTGTCCAGGCACATGTGAGTGGTCTGATATGTATTAACTCATTGATTCCAGAGAATGATAGGACACCAAAATAAAAAACATTAAAAAAAAATGTTTTATTGCAGATTTGTAAGCTTAAGACTGTTGTGCAATTAATTCTAACATCTTTCATCGCTATCCCCGGCTTATAAAGTGCAGTATTGATTAATTATTTGCATTTACAGTGCTACGATCAGGTGTTTAAGCCCCTTGTGGGTCCTATCTGGTACCCGTAGGATTTTCTTCTATATTTGCCATTTACGTGTGTGAGAACATTTGAGGAATTGTAGCAACTGAATAGCGATTGTAACATTTACGGGCTTGAAAGATCAAAGGCTTAGATGGCTGTAAGTTACGATTATGAAAACTGCAGGGATTTTCAGCCTTTAACCCGTAGATTGTTTCCAGCTCGCTAAAAGACGCCAATTGAATAGCAAATTAGTTTACGGCCTACATTACGGGCTCCAGTAACTTACAATTGCTCATTTGAATAGGGGCTTTTGTCTGTTCAGATATTGTAAATCTTACTACTTACGATCTCAAGGTGTCCATGTTGGTTCTGGCTCCCAATCAAGTCATCACCCTATCCTAATACTTCTATTCATTATTCAACTACATTTGACGGATGATCCCCAAACATTCTTATTTTCCTGCCTTTACTGTTAATTTATTTTCTTGCATCTGCTTATTTCTTATCGCCATTCATTCTTGGGTGACATCCCCATTTAAACTGAAGTCATTCTTTATCGTTACAACATCTCCGTACCTCCCACCTCTACTACCCACGTTACGACATTCATGTTGGTATCATCCACATCAGGTATTGAAACACACCCTTTCTCACTCTACTCCTATAACCCACAATTCTCTCATAACCACACTGTGCATGGTTCTGGAATCTTCCTCCTGACAGTTGGACACATACATCAACTGACCATGGATAAAGCACAGAGGTCTTTGTATGTTCTCTCTCTCTCTGTCTGTATGTCTGTCTGACTATGTCTTGCTCACAGGTCTGCAACAACTGGATATAGTCCATTAACTGCCCTACAACACTCCAGGAGTAGTCTTAAATCAGGGCTGCCCAGGTGCAGCTGATTAACTGAGCAGGAAAGTTAACCCCTGAGGGAGGAGAGCTTTATGGACAATCCGTAACTCACATACACAGCTTGTTGATGGACTATTGTAATCATATTTAAAAAAATTGCTATTTTTAGAACTATACTTGAAAATGTGCAACACATTTTTAGAATGGGAAGAGACATTATATCACTATGAAATCCATCATTTTAGTTTCAGCAGATCAACTTCCTTGTATGGGAGGAGACTTTGTATACACAGGAAGTGTCTGTCTGCACAATGGAAATTTTGCACATGCAACTGCCAATGCTCACAGCACTAAATGAAAGCTAAAAATGTACAAAATCACACCCTCCAGAAAAATAACAGGCTGCAGAGGGCAAGAAAGAAAAATGGATCCTCGCAGTAAAGAATAATTGCACATAAAAATTGCAAAATGTATAGGATCTTTTTATTTATTTTGCTCACTATCAAATTTAGTTATGCAAAAAGACTATGTAGAAGTGTTTGAAGACTGAAGTCCTCTAAATAAATGCACTACTATAAAACAATATCAACATAATAGCACTCTATGTATCCTCCATCACTTTGGAATAATCTTGCTTGTGGTAATATATTTATTTAATAACATTATTTAGTGTACTATATTTACTTCCAACATGTTATATGGGTTCTGAAGTCACTCCTAGATGTCTCAAACAAGTTGTCAAGATCTGCTCTTTAGTGGGCTTGAAAAAGCCAAGGTGACCAATCCTACCCACAGGTCTAATACGGGTCTTCAATCCCTTCACACAGGATAGCAGCAGATCAGTAAACAAACTAATAATTACCCCTCAAAGAAACACCATATTTATTCCCAATAACTCGTCTTCATCCCCCACACATGGGACAGTGGCATAGAACATGTTGGTTCCCTGGTGGTCCAGTGGTTTGGGTTCAGGTGCATTCACCACTGTGCCCTGGGTTCAATTCCAATCGGGGAACCAAGAGCCATGCAGGGTTGAGCCTGGTCAGTACTTGGATAGGAGATCATATAGGAATACCAAGAGCTGTATGCCATGGCCCAATGGAGAAGGAACTGGCAACCCACTCCAGTATCTCTGCTATAAATACCGAGTGGATCAGCATGGTGTGTTGTGTTCACTGAGAGTCAGACACAACTGAGAAACGCAAACACATAACATAAGTAAGCAGAGTTTCCTAAGGGGTTGCCAGGTGCCACCAAGTCTATCTAGAACAATGGTTGGTTAACATGACTTAGTTATACACACTATGGCTGTCCAGACAAGGAGATATTCCTACTAGTGTGGTGGGGCAGGATAATAGGTAGGGACCCTTGTCACTAAGGTACTGTTTATTCTCAAGGCTCCAAAATTCCAGGTCTGGAGCAGAAAACCAAAGAGAGGCCATAACAGAGGTAACAAATTCTTTGGTTTTTAGAGCTATACTTTAGCGAGATTCAAAACTGTTAACTTCATTGTATTTCCGATAAGAACATTTTCTGCGTTGGAAAGAACACCTTCCGAGTTTAACTTTTTGGCAGCTGAGCAGACATCTGCTACTCCATCAGCACTTTACCTGTTGCCATTACACCTTTAATCTGTGCGCCATCTATTTACCCACAAGCATTACACATCAATGTGTGGGTATCATGCACTGCCAGCAAATCTGCAAGCTGATCATATTCAGGCGGTGTTGCTCACTCCTTCACACATCATCAAACAATCACCAACTGCAAATATTTCAGCATCTTGTTTTCCTCCGTGGGATGATGTGTGGATAAGTAAGTGAATTAGCATTGTTTTTCCAAACATATCTCTGAGTTGTGTGCGTAGAAGATCCATGATAACCTCTTTACGGTTTGACAGACTTGAATGGCATCACATTTCATGGGTAAATCACAAATGAAATAAAGTTTAAGATGTTATAATGCTTACTATATAATATCTTTATTTGGATTTGCAGATTATTCAGCGTTTTATAATGTAATTAAAAAAATATTCAGATTTACAGATCTAAAAAAGGGATGTTATAACGGATTCTTTAGGCAAGAAAATATAATTGTTTCAACTAAGTTACTTAGTTAATGTTCCTCAATGTAATTGTCATATAAAAATTGCACTTTTCTTACTTTTAAGAAGACCCCAGTGTAACAAATGCTTTTGGAGTCTACCATCTGTCTTCCGGTTCTTTCTCATGAGAGCTGCCATGTTGCACAGCTGTGACCTAAAGCTACACCCATGAAGGAGATGGTCACACTGCCAGTATCTCCTGTTGCTAATAAGCAGATTTTGATATGCGTTGTGTATGAGCAACAGGAGACACTGGTAATGTAAAGGTTTTCCTTATCGGTGTAGCTTTAGGTCACAGCTGTGCAATATTTCAGCTCTCATGACGAAGCAGAAGGAAACAGGGGAGGGATCCAGAATGTGTGAATCTGTCATTTTGGGACATTTGACATGAGTGTACTATACATTTTATATAATTATTATATTGAGAAGGAAGGGATTAATTAAGTAATCTGGTTCAATCAAACCATTTTAAAATATCACACCAAAAAAGTACATTATAGAGCAAGAAAAATGTTCAGAGAAAAGGGACATTGAGGGATTAAGCTATGAAGAGAAGCTAATCAAATTAGACTTATTCTCTCTATCAGGTGAGCTAAGAAAAAAAGGGGTGAAGTATATACAAATATTTCCAATTCTTTATTTTTGTATACTGTGAACAGCGGCGCAAAAAATGAAAATTTAAAAGAACTTAACATTTAAAAGCAGAAATCTTATAATGGAGACGAGCGCTCATTGCACTGCGAGCCTCGCAAAGCGAGGTGAGCAGTTGAGGCACGCGGGACTTAGGCTATGAGTTGAGGCACGCAGGACTTACGACCCGTACCACTTAGGATAAAACCTGTACATGCACTGTGCGCCTCGCCAAATTACGACTTTAACGACCGAACCACAGAACTCCAAAGACCTGAAAATAAAAATAAATATGCCTCAAATTAACTTACACACTCACACATAGCACAGTGGGTGGGAGGGGAGCCTGTGAGTGAGGTTGCAAGTTAATTTGAGACTTACTTGCCATTTTTGAAAGATCAAAAATCGCCTAAGCAATAAAAAAAATGGCTGCTGAAAAAACGCAACACGACGAAAATGAGGCCGAAGGACGTAAGACTAGCCCGTAGAACATAAAAATGAGTGCTCAGCAGTAACACTTAACGCAAACCAGTAACATTTACCACAAGGCAGTAACACTTAACCCAAGGCAGTAACACAACTCAAGACAGTAACACTCAAGCGCTACCCCTATAATGTACACAGGGTGAGAGGGTTGCAATGAGAGCTGAAGGTGTTCATTGCAAAGCAGGAAAGTTGTAGCTCGCAATGAGCACCAAAGGCGCTCAGCGTAGGGCTAGCAATGAGCGTCACAGGGCCCATAGTTTCACATTGTTTGGCAAACAGCATTGCCAGGCTTACAATTTTACTCCCGTCATTTTTGCCGGGCAATTTCCTAGTAGCTATATAGTAATTGAGGTCGGATAAAGACTTTTAGTCCATCAAGTTCAAACTTTTTGGATCTCTTCTGTTCCTTATAATACAGTATGTGAATTATTTGTTAATTGTTAATAATTTTTAATTGATCGAGAGGAAGGCAAAGAGAAAAAAAACAATGAAACATTATCAATTGTCTCAAAAGGTAAAAGAAACAAAATTCCTTCCTGATCCCAGATACTGGCGATTGGATTTCTCCCTGGATCAATTCTCTTTCGCTACTATAACTAGGATAACCCTGATCACCCTTTTAATTAAAAAATATATCTAACACCTATCGAATCTGCTGTCAGCATCTCCTTTGGTAGAGAATTCCACAGATTAACCACCCTTACTGTGAAGAGCCCTTTTCTTTCTTTAAGGTGAAATCTTTTTTCTTCAATTGCCTGCTGTTAGCTGTTACTACCATAATCTGTATCCCCTATTCATACTCTATTTCACACGATCTTGGCCGAGCGCTGGTTTCCCTGTCTGTTTTGTCTCAGCCTCTACAGACATCGGCCTGAGAAAAAGGAGTTAATTTTTGAATAAAAAAGGCATAATTTTAGCCTAATTAAATAATTGATAGGATTTGTTTGGGTTTGTTCTCAAAACCATGCAACTTTATTATTACTTATTATTGTCTACACAAAAGATAGTAAATTTAAAACAATTACCCACTACACTATTAATATCCAAAGAAGAGACATAATTTCATTGTAATGTTTGCTATAAGGGGTTATACCTAAACACACACTGTCTGGAACAGGATATGCATAGTAATTTGATGCCAGTATGCCAAATCTCTTTTGGGTTTGTGCCCGTGTTTCTGGCACTTTGATGGAGGAAAACACAATGCAAGGTTGTACATACTTTACAAAGTTTTATCTAAATTAAGCCAGTGAAAATATTAATAATAAAATAAATCAAAGAAAATAAAAGTCCTAGCTTCCACTGAAGCACTACCTAATGATTAAGCAGTTCATTACTATCCGTTCACACACAGCTAACCCTGGGTGGAGAAAAATCGAAACAATTCACAAGTCCACATATTAATTTCTCTAACCAGTGGCTAACCTGCTGAAGTAGGTATTAGATTAGAGTGTGTTCCAAGGCTAACTGTCTGGGTGAATTTTGCAAAAGACATGTTCTCTTATTATTTGTTTTCACTGTTAGCATATTGTTTTGTATTGCAACATAAGTCGTCTTTTCTCTTGTTTAATAAATATATATATATTGATAATTTTGTATTACTAATAGATTTTTCTTTGAGAACGAACTGGCAAGCCCACTTAGTATTTTTGCCAAGAAAACCTTATGGGTAAGCACAACCAGAGACAAGTTGTGCCTGTTGTGCTGCTGTCCATAGGGTCACGGAGCTTCAGACACAACTGAAAGACTAAACAACAACAAATAGATCAGTTTAGCTTTATAACAGTATGAGGAAGTGTACTTTGTTGGTGATGTTATTGTAAAGCATAGCTATTAAAAGTGTTATATAAAATATTTAGTACTCTGTGGGAGTCGCTTGGGGGTTTGAATATGTCCCAAAATTAAAAAGCAATTGCTAGAAGAAATCTGAGCATGTACAGAGTAATTGGCAATCATTAGTAACGTGTTACTAATCAAGGTCTACTGCAGAAGGTAAAGACAAATTGCTATCCACTGGAGAAGGAACTGGTGACACAGTGGCAGAGAGTCAGATATGACAAAAACACAGTAACAAGTAATATTTATACTTTCCCACAAAGATAATAGCAAGTGTTAATGGGGGGATTCAACATTTGCTTGCCTACAATGTAATAAACATTGTTAATGACATATAGTTTCAATTATGCCATATCTGAATCCTTTTTGTTGTATCTCTTTAAGACATGTATGATGTCTCAGAAGTGTAATTTATGGTTGCTGTTTCAAGCAGGAAAGGTAATTTAACCGACTGCGGCGCTCCATTAGACGGGTACCATCCTCTGTCAAACCTCTCTCCAATATCATCTGTCGTTCTGCTCCACAGGAATGTTAAAGTTTTTTTTTTTTTATAAATGGAGTCTTTCAAACACATCCAGTGATAAGCAAGACATCCTAAGAAATATTAATTAGTTTCTTGCAAACTTCCACCAAAGACTTCCAACGCGTTTCGCTGATTTCTGGAGCTCAGAGGTTAATTAGCTTTGCATTGTTAGCTGTGGAAACATAAATGCAGAAGCTCTGTATATCTTCAAGTTCTGCTAAGACAATATCATGTAGATCTTTACCTCTTTATTTTGTGAGATATTAAAGTCGAATTCCCTGGTATGATGCTTATTTTTTCCCAGCAAGCAAAAAATCTAATTATTTTTTTTCTTTTTAGTATTCTGTTGGCGCACACATTTTACTGCCTTTGAGATGAAAGTCCATACATGTTTCAATAGATACTTCCCAGTATGTTCTGCTCCTTTATAAAATGACTAGTCGGAAATAAAAGAGAAAATCGCCTAGGCAAAACTAAGTCAACATTACCTCTGTCTCCTGCTTTATCTTTCAATCTTTCATGCCAGCCGAGTGGCAGAAATATAACAATATATGAAGGTCAGAGTGTAATTGACTGTTCCCGAATACAGTATTCAGTAGTAGAAAGTTATAGTAGTAGCTGTGAGGTTTCCTGAGGCTACATTTCTAAAAATGTGTTCAAATCTAACCAGGGATATTCTTACATAGGGATTCCTAGACAATAATGTATGCAGTAATAATTTAGAGCCTACATTTGTGACAGGGAACTGAATAGTGTGGAAAGACATTATTAATAATTTTATTATATGTAATGTGAAAACTGTATATGACTAGGCATATTTTCAAGAATATATATGTATATTTTTCAATTGGAATTTATACATAACTAGGGATTTTTTGGCATTTGGAATTTTTATATGACTAGGCATTTTTATTTCCAAGAAAGAATATATATATATATATATATATATATATATATATATATATATATATATTTATTTATTTTTTAATGGGAATTTATAAATAACTATGTTTTTTGGGGCAGTAGGAATTTATGTATGACTAAGGTTTTTTATTACAATGGATTATTTTTAACTATCATTATTTTTTAAGCAAACTCTATATAAGATTATGCCTCTCCAATCGAAAATGCCTTCGCAGCTAAAGCTTGGCATTGAGCATTGTTACATAGGTGGTTGTGCACAAGTGCTCCCAAATCCCTTTCAATATCTGATACCCCTAGATTAGCTCCATTATGAATATAAATTGCCAGGCTATTTATCCTTTCCAGATGCATAACTTTACATTTATTCGTATTAAATCTCATCTGCCCTTTAGTCGCCCATTTCCCTAATTTATGCTAATCCCTTTGGAGGGAAAGTACATCATTATCTGCTTTAAGTACCTTGCACCACTTAGTATCATCAGCAAAAATGGAGACAATACTTTCCAATCCTACTTCTAGGTCAGTAATAAATATGTTAAAAAGGAGAGGACCTAATACTGAACCCTGAGGAACCCCACTTACCACATTAGTCCAATCTGAGTATGTTCCATTTATAACAATCCTTTGCTTCCTGTCTTTTAGCCAGCTCTCAATCCATGAGCAGATATACTGCAATTCCTGTATCCTTTAGTTTGCACAATAGTCTTCCATGTGGCACTGTGTCAAAAGTGTAGGCAAGATCCAAAAAGACGACATCCACTGAGTTGCCTTGATCCAAGTTCCTACTAACCTCTTCATAGAAACGTATTAGGTTTATTTGACATGACCTATCCCTCATGTTTAAATAAACATATTCTTGTATATTATCCCTTATTAACCCTTCTAAAAGCTTTCCCACTACAGAAGTGAGATATAATATAATTTCCTGGATTTGCTTTTGCTCCCTTCTTAAATATAGGTATCACGTCAGCTTTTCTCCAGTCATCTGGTAGAGATCCTGTGTTGAGTGAATCTTGAAAAATTAGATATAATGGTTTGGCTATTACAGAGCCCAGTTCCGCAAGTACCCATGGATGTATTCTATCAGGACTTTATTAACATTTATTTTTTCTAACCTCTTTTGGATTTCTTCCACCGTTAACCAATTATTTGGTAAAGGATGTGTAGTACCATTATGTTGCGGTGTCCCAACCACTGGTACCTCCCTTGTGTATACTGAAGAAAATAAGCTATTTAGCTAATCTGTCTTTTCCTTGTCACTAATTATCAGACGGCCTGTGTCACATTGTAATGCTCCTATAGCTTCCTTCCTGGCCTTCTTCCCATTAATATATTGAAAAAAATATTTTAGGGTTAGTCTTACTCTCTTTTGCAACTCACTTTTCATTTTCTATTTTAGCCAGTCTAATAGACCTTTTGCAAGCCTTAGTTATTTCCTTGTACTCCAGTAAGGCAGTCTCTGGCCCCTCTTGTTTATATAATTTAAATGCCAGTTACTTACTCCTCATCTTGATCTTTAAATAATTCTTAAGCCACATTGGATGTGATTTACTCCTTCTACCTTTATTTCCACATGGTATATGGTGATGAGTATGTATATTTAGTAAGGATTTAAATGTTGTCTTTTTATGTTCAGTATTGTTACCTGTCAGTTCTTTGTTCCAGTCTATACTTTGTATTGCTGCCCTTAGACTGTTAAAATCTGCCCTTTTAAAATTAAGAGTTTTTGTTGGCCCCTTGTTTATAATTCAATCTCAAATGAGACTTTGTTGTGATCACTGTTTCCCAAAGGTTGCACTATTCCAACATTTGATACCATATCAATATTATTTGTGATAATTAAATCCAAGATAGCCTCATTTCTAGTAGACTCTTGTATAACAAGACACAACCAGATAATGATCTCTGAGTGTACTCAGGAACCTGCCCCCCTTAGCTGAACTGCTGGTCTCATTTATCCAGTTTATTTCAGGGTAATTAAAATCACCCAATATTAGAACTTGCCCATGCTTAGCTGCATTTCCAATCTTTAATAATTGCATTTCCTCACATTTATTTTTATTTGGGAGTTTATAGCATACTGCAACCAATATTCTTTTAAAATTTGCTGCTCCGCTATTTAACTCTACCCACAAACATTCAACATTACCGCTAGTTCCACCATAAATATCTTCTCTGACTATAGGCTTAAATTTAGGCTTAACATACAGACAATTCCCTCCTCCTCTTTTACCATTGCCCCTATCTTTCCTAAAAAGGTTGTAACTATCCAGATTAACAGTCCAGTCATGAGATTCATCCCACCACATTTCGGTAATGCCTATTAAATCCCATTTTTCATTAATTTCTAATAATTCTAATTCTCCCATTTTTCCTGCCAAGCTTCTGGCATTAGAAAGCATACACCTTATGTTATGAGTCTGTAGTTCTGAAGTGCCTGCCACTGTACTTGAATTACTTAGTACTACCTCCCTATTGACTATAATAACCCTCCCCCCATCTCCTCCCTTATGAGTAGATAATTAATTCCTTATCCCCTCTATACTTTACCCATTACATTAATCTAGTCCCCCCCCCCCACCTACTAGTTTAAAAACTCCTCCAGCCTTTCTTCCATCCTATCCCCAAGCACATAAGCTCCCTCATCATTAAGGTGCAATCCATCACTGCTATAGAGATTGTATCCAAGTGAGAAGTGAACACAGAGCATTAACTTCCCCAAGCTCTATCTGTCTCCCTGGGCTAGCATGTGCCACAGGTAGTATCTCAGAAAATACTACCTTGGAGGTCCTTGCTTTAAACTTATTACCTAATTCTCTAAAATCATTCTTTAGGACGCTCCATCTTCTACTAACTTTGTCATTGGTACCAATATATACCAAGACCACCAGTTAATTTTCATCCCCTCCCAATAATTTATCTACCCGATCCACAACATGCCAAACCTGAGCACCCGGGAGACAGCAAACTGTTTGCTTGCTGGGATCTGGGTGACAAATTACAAAGTCTACCTTCCTAATAATAGATTCCGCCACCACCAAAACCTGCCTGTTGCTCTTCCTATTCCGCCCTCCCTCTCCTCCAGTAGAACTGTTCTCCTGGCTGCTAGAGGGAATGTCTCTATCTGGCATTGCCATTCCTGAATGGACATCCCCAACAGTTTCACGCTATCTGGCTAATCTGTTGGTGCTTGCCAACCCAGAACTGGCTTCCCTCCTGCTCCTGTTCCCCCTGCCTCCCATTGTAACTATAACCCAGCTACCTCTCTGGACATCCTCACTAGCCCCAGCTCCACACTCCTTTCTTGGTCCAGCTAAACTGTGCTCAGTGAGCACCAACTCCATTTCCAATGGAGCAATATCACTAAGTGCTGCAATTCTCCTCCCCAGTTCTCCAATTTGAGCTTCCAGAGAGGCAAGATGCTCACACCTCTCACAGAGGTATGGACTCTGGATCATCTGTTCCAGTAGTGCATACATATGACAGGATGCACACTGAGTGAGGTTGCCACTGCGCTGACTCATAATTACTAATTACAGTGGGGGGAAAAAATGTATAATGCACTACAATGTGCTCCCCTTTTCTTTGAACTCCCTCCTTTTATTTAAACTCCTACACTTATACTAGAACTGCGCTTATACTAGAAGTGTTTGCAAGCTCACAAGTTCGCTCCTTCCCCTGCTTATATTAGGTTCTTACTACTCATCTGCCCACAACTCACTGCAGAAGTACACAACACACTTACTGCTCAGGAGAAATCACAGAACAGAGGCAAACGGACCACAAAAAGCCACATACTGATATAGCTTTACACAGGCAAAACCAGACTTCCTCACAGCTCCCTCTAATCATTGCACAAGTACACAACACCCTTACTGTTCAGGAGAAATCACAGAACAGAGGCACGTGTATTCATTCTAAGTTATAGTAGTGCTTAGTTCTATATGTAAATGGATTTACTGTGACTCTGTGTCACACAACACTTATTGTATCATGTATACAATTGTATTAGATTTATTCTATAATTATGAGTCAATGTGTTCATCATATAAGACACTTTGGTTATAATATACTGTGGGATATAAAGTGTATATCTACCCTGCATGACTCTATGATACTATTTGTATTTTTGAAAACTATATACATTTATATGTGACTATTTATGAAGGCTACCTTAGTCTAGAACAAGTATTGAGTCCTATTCCTAACTTCTCTATAGTGGAATAGGAACTTTAAAGGTCGCCATTTTGCATATCATTGTTAAAATTAACACTACGATTAACTATATCAGTAAAGGAACTGTTTATTTTATGTTTTCAATTGGCAATTTTTTTGTATTTTTTATATTTTGATTATGTAATAAAAGTTATTTTTTATTATATACCTTTGGCTGATACAGTTGAATTCTTACTAGACATACATATACCTTTTCCTTTGGCTAGATTATCGACACTAGTTTTAATGTAATCTAATTCTGTCCTCTATGTATTACGCTATATTAGAAGCCTGTAAGTGACTCTAACCCGTGATTTTGGCTGTGGGCATTTTTTACTCTAAATGTTTTGATGCATTTTATTGACTCAAGCACGCAAGTTAGGTCTTTCAGCCTCCACATGTACTTTTTAAGTCTTATTTCATGGAGTGTGATAATATGATCTGGCAATTTTTAAGCAAGCCCATAATTTACTTCTTAGACACAGCCAATAGTAAATGAGTCTGTCATCACAAGCCCGTAAATCCATAAATAATTCTTGCGCACGTTGCATTTGCGGCCGTGAACCTGATCAATTAATCAATTAATCAAACCCGTGGTTACCGGTTTAGACTGAGCCAATAGTTAAAGAGATCGTCACCATAACATCAAATAATACAATGTGAATCAATTAATATGATATTCTAGTCCATGCAAGTTCTATTATATGTATTAACACATTGATTGCCGGGATCGATATAACACGGAAATTAAACATAAAATAAATTATTTCTTATTGCTAATTTGCGGACTTGAGAGTATTGTGCTATTAATATTAATACCTTCAATATCCCTTTAATTTAAAATACAGTAGTGTGTGTATATTTACTTTTACAGTGCTATGGACAGGAGTTTAACCCCCTTGCGGGTCCCCTGTAGTACTTATAGGATTTTGGCTCCATTTATGGTTTACGGGTTTGAACGCCAATGTGTCCTTGGGGATTCGTCGCAATTTAATAGCGATTTGCGATAGTAACATTTACGGTCTTGCCAGATCAGAGGCTTAGCGGGGGCGTAGGGTTTTTCCACCTCTAACCCGCAGATCGGTGGTGGGTAGCTGAAAGAGGTCAAATTAATAGCCCTAAGACTTGCAGACTCCTTTACGGGCTATGATTTCTGAATCATACCACCCCTTCCCTTCTGACCTATAAGCAATACATAATAATATACATATATATAATATACATATTAATATCATGAGGTCTTTACTTAAATATGACTTTGAGACCATGCACCATTTTAATCTAATGAGGTATCTGTCTCGGGATTCACGAGAGGCATTAGTGCCTCAGATTTTTAGCCAATCAATCCATACATAGGTGCTAATAACATGTTGTTCGCTTTCTGATACTAAAATATGTCCTAAAAAAGTAATTAAGTAAAATTATAAGGATAATTTAATGTTTAATATTAGAAGCAGTTAATACTGTAATTAAATGAAAAAGTTGTATTTTTTCTGCTTTGTTATATAACACTTGTTTTCTCACTTTCTTTTAAGGTATCGGTAAGGAATACTTAGCACTTTCATTGCCATTTTTCACTGTTACAGTTAGTTTTGATTCATTATCATGCTTTGCAAAGTACAATACATATTAAACATGGCAAAAACACAAAAAACACACATATATATATATATATATATATATATATATATATATATATATATATACATACATAAATCTATACTGTGTATAAATATATACACAAAATATATATACAGTATCTCACATTTTTGTAAATATTTTATTATATCTTTTCAACACTGAAGAAATGACGCTCTGCTACAATGTACAGTAGTAAGTGTACAGTCTGTATAATAGTGTAAATTTACTGTCTTCCCAAAATAACTCAACTCACAGCCATTAATGTGTAAGCCGTTGGCAACAAAAGTGAGTACACCCCTAAGTGGAAATGTCCAAATTGGGCCCAAAGTGTCAATATTTTGTGTGGCCACCATTATTTTCCAGCACTGCCTTAACCCTCATGGGCATGGAGTTCATCAGAGTTTCACAGGTTGCCACTGGAATCCTCTTCCATTCCTTCATGATGACATCACGGAGCTAATGGATGTTAGAGACCTTGGACTCCCTCACCTTCCCTTTGAGGATGCCCCACAGATGCTCAATAGGGTTTAGGTCTGAAGACATGCTTGGCCAGTCCATCACCTTTACCTTCAGATTCTTTAGCAAGGCAGTGGTCATCTTGGAGGTGTGTTTGGGGTCATCATCATGTTGGAATTCACTGCGACCCAGTCTCCAAAGGAAGGGGATCATGCTCTGCTCCAGTATGTCACAGTACATGTTGGCATTCATGGCTCCCTCAACGAACTGTAGCTCCCGAGAGCTTGTGTCTATGCAACTTACCTTTATTCAGTGTGATTAATTCATGCGGTTGGAATAATATGCATAAAGATATAGAATAACACTAATTAGTTCTAAAATTGGGAGGTGCTAAGGAAGGAAGAGCATGTCCAGCTAGTTACTCCGTATCTTCATACTAATTGTAAGTGTTAAAGCCTCTGTCATTATACATATTTATACCAACTGTGCATGCTGTGTCCTAATTACATCACGTAATCATGATGTCACAGTTTTTAAAGAATACATCATTTAGGGGACACTTAACATTTGAAATGCTAGCATTGAAGAGCTGCTTGTCAGAAAAAAAGTCAGATGAAGGTAAATAATACTTTTTTTTAATATATTATTCATTTAAACCTGCCTGTTTTAGGTATATAGGATGAACAGATTTGACTGATTATTAATATACCTGTAAATCTATTTACAGTAAACTCCCCGTTATCCGGCACCCACGGGCAATCCCTATTGCCGGATAAGTGTAGTTGTCGGTTAATCGGGAGTGACTGGGAAAAAAGCATCTAACCGACCCTTAAACCGCCCCCAAAAAACACAAAATGCCTTTAAAAAGGCATTAGCAACTAAACTGGGCCATTTAGGCCCAGAAAAAATAATTAGAAAAAAGTTAGTATTTTTTTTGCAGTCTCGAACTGCCGGATAGTGCCGGTTATGCCGGTTTAGCTGAAGTTTTGTTCAAATGGGGAATTGATGCCGGTGCCGGTTGCTTGAGAGTGCCGGTTGGTTAGGTGCAGGATAACCAGGATTTTACTGCACTTTTATGTACTTTATTAAGAAATGCTTATATTGTCTGCTTTAATTGCCTAAAATCAAATATATAGTACCTGTATGGGTCTGCCCACTGTAGGGCTGTATGTGCAGTGCAGTGCCCTAGCCTATCAGGGACCACGTCTCAGCAGCATGTTAAAGAACGTTGCTGAGAGATGGTAACTGATTGGCTAGTGTGAGACACTACAGACCCACCACTACAGAGTCTGTGTCTTTATGTGCGGCAGAGGGCAGACCCATACAGGGACTATTTGTTTGTCTGTGAGAACTTTTTCAGCACTTCTTAAAAAAAGAAGGTGCAATAAAGTAAATAAATAGACAGGTTTATGATATAACTAGTAAAATCCAGAAACCTTACATATCCCTTTAAACATAGAAGCATATATATGAACACAAAACAAGACCAATAGGTCCATCTAGTCTGCCCACTATATTTAATAATAAACCCTTAGGCATATACGATATACTCATTACGTGTGTATCTGAACCTATCACTTCGGATTGAAGCCTATTCCACTTACATACCTCACAGCCACAGTGGGTACTTTCTATAAATCTACACCGTTTCTATAAGGGTAAGTAAGCCAGTCTAGACACAGTATGGGCAGACGCTATATCTACACATATACTTCCTTTGATGGCAGCTACAGTACAAACAGAATGGGAAATTAGTAAGGAATATTTCCATTTCACAGAAGCAGCTGTTGGATTTCAGTCTCTGCTTGCTTGCTCTCAATAGTTTGCTAATCATCCAATAAATCAAGCATGATCTAGGAGTGTGAATCATTTTAATTAGGCTGTTTCTCTGCTGGGACCCTCACAATGACGTCCTACATAGAACTTTCTTGAGATGCAGCGTGATTCTGCATTACTAAGAGCCTCACACGTATACCCCACAATATGCCCCACAGAGAGATCGCTGGCCTTTATTAATGGGGTTCATTCTGCTTTATGGAAATGTCAATGCAGAAATACGTTCAGTTGGGTATTATCAAATATGAGAGTTATTGTGACTATGTATATAACATGGCAATTATAAATCAAACAGTACTATGTATTCACGGCAGCTTATTGCTGCTTTTTTCCAGAATTCATCCCAAAGCGTTCCAACCTAAAATTGCAGAAACAATACACTTTGTAAAAGGGGTGCATCAACAGTTTGATGATATCATATGTGCATATTGACTTGTAGGATGGTTGTTGTTTAGTTGTTCAGTCATCGCCAACTCTCCATGACCATATGGACTGCAGTATTCCAGGCACGTCTGTCAGCCACTGTCCCTCTCAGCTCCACCATGCTCATTGATCTCCACATCTGCCTTACCTATCTTTGTGAGCCTTCAATCTTTCCCAGCATCTTGGGAATCCTGCCTTCTCATGATATGGCCAAAATATTACAGCTTCAGCCTCATGATCAAACCTTCCAGTAACCAGTTTGTCTTGATTTCATTTAGTATTTATTTATTGGATCTTCTTGCAGTCCAAAGGACTCTAAGCAGTTTTCAACGCCATAATCGAAAGGCCTCATTTCAATGGCGGCGCAGTCTTTTTTATGGTCCAGTTCTCACTTCTGTATGTACTAAGATGGTACAGTATAGCAAAGAGGTCTATAACATTTGACTGTAGAGCCACATGTAGTATGGACACCAGCACGCCGTCATCAGGACGCAGAGAACTGCGCCCTGATGACCCTCTGCCATCCAGCCAACAGTTCGGAGTAAGATAAATAGAATGCCAGCCTGCAACCCATCTGCTACTGAGGCCCCCCATCTCATATTTACTGGAGGCTGCCAAGGCTAAGGTAAGGGTGTTACACATGCCAATCCCAGTGCCCCACAAATATATAGCCCCTTACCTTAGCCTTGGCAGCCTCTTGGCAGGCTGGAGCGCAGAGCGGCATCAGAGCTGGTGTCCGCGAAGGTTGTCATGCCAGCAGGTCAACCTTTGGCTGTATTTATCTGCCTCAAGTAAATTATATATACTCTCTATGATTGGCACCACATTGTAAGAGACAAACATATTTCTACCACCATCACCAACCACTGGTTCAACATTACACCTAGCAACTTGCATATGGTAGATGATTATGAACAAAAGTAAAATGTCCTACAAAGCAGACTATTACCATGTTTTCTATACTTCATCTGTTGGAGAACTATGCTTGTCTCATACAGACACACGAAGAAAACCTAATATCACATGATCTTACCTCGGTTATTGAAGGGAGACAAAAGGTCAGCTTTAAAAAAAACAGGCATTAGAAGGAACTGGGAAACCTGCTTTAAGAGTTCTTAAGGTGAAAGAGGATTAGAAAGTGAGGAGCGTAGGGACAATATTACTGATATAGGATCTACTCTTCCAGGATTCATTTTAGAAAAACAGAATTAGAGACACTCAGTCTAAGAATGAACAATAAGTAGGTTTGTGCAATAAGCCTGGTAACCAACTCAGAGAGCAGACTCTTTTAGCTCAATATTCATAATCAAATATATAGCAGATCCATGTTTCTCTTCTCTCCCATATGGTGATCTGCCTTTTGGGTACCACAATGAAGGACCACCCTGAAGCATCACTTTCCCAACCGTAGGAATGTGTTGGTAATGCTCATATATGAAAGATACTTCTATCTCAAATAGATATATTACTGAAAAACACTAAAAATGTATTATGTATCTTTTTTCTACAATAGCTACTAAGATAAATGTGTTATTTTTCCAACGTTACAACTATCTGCTAAGATTTCCAATTTGTCATCTAAAAGCACTTCCCTCCATCAATAAGTCACTTATCTCCAGAACTGATATGACATCTGTACTTTTACATGAAATAACTATTGGCAATTGTAGTGTTTGCTGCAAATAATTCATACTAACCAATCAGTGACTTGCAATATTTTGCTGAAACCTGGTCCCTGATTTGCTAGGACGCCACACTGCACATCAGCCCTACAGAGTCGGTGACCTCTGCAGCTCATGAAGATACAGACACTTTAGTACTGAATGTGCAGTTTCTCATAATAACCAATCAGTGACCTGCAACATTCTGCTGAAACCTGGTCCCTGATTTGCTAGGACGCTACACTGCACATCAGCCCTACAGAGTCGGTGACCTCTGCAGCTCATCAAGATACAGACACTTTAGTACTGAATGTGCAGTTTCTCATACTAACCAAACAGTGACCTGCAACATGCTGCTGAAACCTGGTCCCTGCTAAGCTAGGACAATACACTGCACATCCAGCCCTACAGAGTGTGTGTCTGCATATGCTGCGGCGGGCAGACACGCGCAAGGACTACTTGTGTGATTCTAGGAAGTTAAAACAGAGCTTATAAGCACTTCTCAAGGTGTATTATACATCTAATAAATTCCAGGTACCTTCCATATTGCTTTACGTCTGTCATATACTACCAAAACATGTTTTCAAAAAATAAAGTGGTCTTATAAATAAAACATGGGTTTCCTCGTGGTCCAGTGCTTAGGATATGGTGCTTTCACTTCTGCGACCTGGATTTGATTCCAGTTAGGGAACCAAGAGGTCACACCACCCTGAAGTCATGCAGGATTTGGCCTTGTCAGTACTTGGATGGGAGACCACCTAGGAATACCAGGAGCTGTATGATGTGGCCACTGGAAAAGGATCTGGCAACCCAGTTCAGTATCTCTGCCATGAATAGCAGGTGGATCAGAATGGTGTGATGTGGTCTATGAGGTCACGGAGAGTCGGACACAACTGAACGATGCAAACAAACATAAATAAAACAAATGACCAAACTTTAAAAATATGCCAGGCTGCACAAACAAGTTAGAAAGTCATTCCTTACAAACTTAACTCTTTAAGGGAATAACATAATTCCTTGATTCACTAATAATACTACCCATCATTATAATACTTTAATAGGGAAAAGGAGGAAGATACGATTTTACTGAATAATACATATATTAAATGAACTTTTTCAGAGAGACATAACAGTGAATACACCTGCAGTACCAGGGAAAGAACATTTATCCACTTGAGCTCTTCCTTCCTAGATAATTTAGCGGTGCTGACCTGGAATATAGAGAATGCATTAAAGTAAATTGGAAACATATTTTCCCACAAATGTGCAACATACTTCACTTGTGCTGACTTGAGAGTAGCGAAGCTGCAGGTGTATGCAAACACTATTCATTCACAGAAATGGCAAAACACTTCACTTTGTATCCTAATAATAATAACAATAATACTCTTTAAAATGTCTTAATTTTCTCGTTGAAAACTTGTATTTTGTTCTGTTTTATTATCACAAAACCAATGCCATAAAAAATATGTTTACTCATAGATTAACTCAACAAAAAGAAGAAGAGGCGCTCATCTGAGAATGAACAACATCTTGTTTGTTCTATAGGTCTGGTAACCTACTCATAGAGTGATCCAGCCCCGAAATACCAGGCAATTCTACCATGAAAAGGAGAAACAGCAAACCCCAGACGTACTTTTCGGCCTTTATGGGACTTTTCAGTGGAGCTGTATTCCCTAAGGCAAAGGGAGCAAGGAGCCAGGTTCCCTGTATCACCCATAAGGTGAGGAAATCTAAGCAAAAAGAGCCAGAGATGCTTATCTGAGAACAAGCAATAACTAAGTAGGTTTCCTCTATAGGTCTGGCTACTCATAGATTAAAACTAATTATGATCTAATGAATTAATGATGTTGCTAGTTAATGTAACTCCTTGAAAAAAATTTGAATGAAGGAAATGTGGACCTGTACCAGTGGACAGGTGCTATAGCTTTATATATATATATAATTATAATATAATAATTGGAACCCTTTCTATGTCCCTTTAATGTATGTTCACTATGAATATATATATATATATATATATATATATATATATATATATATATATATATATAGTCATAGTGAACATACATTACATACATTAAAGGGACATAGAAACGGTCCCAATTATTACTTTTAATTGCACAATGATGTGTCAGGACACTGATATATATCGACTGGGCATGCTTTTCTTGCTAACTAACCTAAGCCCACCATGACTATTAATCACTTGATATAAATGACCCTGCTAGTTACAGTAGGAGGGCCTTGAGAAGTAATGTTTGCCTAAAAACATCAACATTCAAAGGCAATTATCTAATAGCAATTAAGATTTTTAAATAAAAACCAAGTGCAATACTCATTATTTATAGTTACAAGTTTACATTTAATTACTTGAGTTAAATGATCCTGCCAGGTAGGAGAATCTTGAAAAGTAATGTCTGCCTAAAAACATCAACATTCAAAGGCAATTATCTAACAGGACACTGATTTATTGTAGCTGGGCATGCTTTTCTTGCCCACTGAGACTTAGTCACTAGAGATAAATGACTCTGGTAGAAGGATCTTGAAAAGTAATGTCTGCTTAAGAACATCATTCAAAGGCAAGTATCTAATATCAATTTAGATTTTGTTAATGGAAATTAAGTGCACTTATCATTATTTATAGGTAAAAATGTTGTGATATGGAGCATTTAAGGAAATAATGGACATGATCATTGGCCAATGGTATGTTTAATTTAATTAGAGTTAGTTTGCCATATTATTTATTGTCTCACTTGACCAAACCCAATGACACTGGGTTTAAAATGTTATTTATATTAAAAATCCCAAAAATATTAAGAGAAAAAAGCTTTTTTTCTTAATTATATGTTGGAATGAGGTGAGGTAATAAGGAAGCAGTTATATGAAGCCCAATAATGTGCCCTGCACCCCAAGACTTATCAGTAAAATTAAAGGCGGCCATTTTGAACTCCCCAGTGGTGGTGGCTGCCAAAGTGAGAAGGTGTAAAGGAGGCAGGGAGGGAGGGGAGGCGGAAGTGACGTGGCGCAGCCGGAAGCGGAGGGTTCCCCCGTTTTGTAGCATCCAGGAGAGAAGAGAGAGAGAGGAGAGAGAGGGAGGAGAGAGAGGAAGATGGCGGCGAAGTCGGACGGTGTGCTGGGGGTCGGCTCCGGTTTCGCCCAGTTGCACAATCTGGACGAGGCTGCGGCTGCTGTGGTTGGAGAAGGCAGAGGAGACGGGGATCCCCGGGAGAGCAGCTCCATCCACATCTGCCATTGCTGCAACACGTCTTCGTGCTACTGGGGCTGCAGGAGCGCCTGTCTGAGGTCCCTGCTGGGCAAGGGGAAGGGGCTGGGGGGCCAAGGAGGGAGTCAGAGCAAGCAGCCCCCGGGGAAAGGGGAGAGGGCCTGGCTAGACTGCCTGTGGATAGTGCTGGCCCTGCTGGTCTTCTTCTGGGACGTGGGCACCGACCTGTGGCTGGCTGCAGACTACTACACCAAGAGGGACTACCTGTGGTTCGCCTTGACCCTCTTCTTCGTGCTGGTGCCCTCGGTGCTGGTGCAGATCCTCAGCTTCAGGTGGTTCGCCCAGGATTATACGGCGGGTGGGATGGGGGCGGTGGAAGGGCTCAGCAGCAAGGGACCCCCAATGATGGGGAACACCCACCACTACCACCGCCACCAGTACTACTCCACCAGCACCGGGGCCGACAGGTTTTGCAGGGTCTCTGTCTGGATCTGGCAGTCAATCATCCACATCCTGCAGATGGGACAAGTGTGGAGGTAAGGGGCCACAGTGGGGGACTGCTTGGGGCCACCGTGATCCTGGGGTACTGCTTGTGTGTTACCCTTTTATTATGTGAGGTGAACGTGTCCTTCTTTGATTATGGGGAATTGTGAATGGTAAGGGGCCACAGTGATCATGGGGTACTGGTTGGGGCCACAGTGATCATGGGATACTGTTTGGCATCACAGGGATCATGGGATACTGATTGGGGCCACAGGGATCATTGAGTACTGGTTGGAGTTTTGGGGCCACAGTGATCATGGGGTAGTGTTTGGGGCCACAGCGATCATGGGATACTATTTGGGGCCACTGTTGTCATGGGGTACTGGTTGGGGCCACAGGGATCATTGATACTGCTTGTATGTTACCCTTTTATGATGTGATGTGTGACCATGTGTATTGAATGCATAAGATGTACTCTGTGCAATGGTTGCCTATGATAATAAATCAGAACTGGTCGATTAGCAGGAAGAAGTCATCTTACATCTTAAATATAAAACCAACGTAAGTGTGGATGCTTAATTAACCTTCATCTTGAGTAATATGGCTGTACAAGGTGGGCCATAGTGAATAACCTTCCCTATCCTCTTAGAGGTGGGATTACACAACAGGAGCTACTGCAGCTCAGGCCACTGTAACACACCCAAATCTTGGAGAAATGTATCTTGAAACCAAGCAGTCTTAAGAAAACACTCCAAGCAGTCTTAAGAAACCATCTGCCTATGGATTGTGATGAGGATGTGTACAGATGGGATGTCTGGGTGTTTGGTGCAATGTCAGTGCTGTGTTTGACAGCCAGGTCAGGTATATGAGGCTGGGAGCTGTCCTCAGCTCGTGGTGCTGAACCGCAGTGCTTTGCTCTGTAATCATTCTCCTGCAGAGGCTGCTGCCTGCCTGTCTCACTGCTCTTATCCTGCCTGCTGCACAGCATTGCCATACTACAGCACTTCAGGATTTAACCCTTCCCGGCCTCTGATGAGACTGTGCACGCCTACACTCAAGTGCTTTTAAGTAAACAGGGCAGGTACACCAAGGCTGGCCACTGATCTATGCTTGTGATCCCCCTCTGTCTGCAAGCAGTAGTGGCTGATCTCTGACGTGTGAATTCCACATGCACCTATAGGAGATACATTCACCTATAAGAGATACATTCATGCATACCATTAAGCATGTGATTTTCTGTTAAAACACTTCTGGTACACATGGAGTTAATAAATGTTCTAGTAATGCCAGTAAATCAATTTTCGTATTGCAACACAATCATTTGTGGTTCCCTCAAGCATTGTAGTTGTTAAAATATCTCAGATCCCTCAGGAGGTTAATGTGTTTGGCAGCCAGATCAGGTATATTACACATGGAGTGATCATGTCTGGGTGCAGGAGCTGTCCACACATCCTAGGTGCTGAATGTTTTTTGTATGTCTCTGTGCAGGAGCTCTGTCCAGCAGCACCAGGAGCTGAAATCATGGGCAGGAGTTGTTAGGTGTCCTAGTGCTGGAATATATTAGTCTCCTGTCTAGCACCCTTCAGTGTTTTGTGAAGCTGTGTGTTGTAGACCTCTTCAGTTTATCTATCTACATATCTATCTATCTTCCTATCTATCTTCCTATCTATCTATTCATCTATCTGTCTATCTATCTATCTATTTATCTGCCCATCTATCTATTTATCTGCCCATCTATCTATCTATCTATGTTTCTGTCTATATATCTACCTATTTGTCTATCCACCTGTCAATCCACCTGTCTATCCACCTGTCTATCCACCTGTCTATTTACCTGTCTGCTTCTCTATCCAACTACTTCTCTATATGTCTGCCCATATATCTATCTATCTATCTTCCTATCTATCTACTCATCTATCTGTCTGTATATCTACCTATCTATCTATCTACATATCTATCTATTTATCTTCACATCTATCTATCTACATATCTATTTATCTGCACATCTATCTATTTATCTGCCCATCTATCTATCTATGTTTCTATCTATATATCTACCTATTTGTCTATCCACCTGTCTATCTACCTATCTGCTTCTCTATCCTACTACTTCTCTATATGTCTGCCCATCTATCTATCTATCTATCTACCTATCCACCTGTCTATCTACCTGTCTGCTTCTCTATCCAACTTCTTCTCTATATGTCCATCTACCTTTCTATCTATCTTCCTGTATGTCTATCTATCTTCCTGTCTATCTATCTATTAATCCTCACTCAAATTTATTTTAGGCCTCACTCTGATTAATTTGTGCATTTCTTCAGCATTTGGTGATCTGTGATTGATGCTTAGTTTGATGGCAGCAAAAAGGGTACATAGGAGAATGTGACTGCACAAATCAAATTAACGTTGTCCAAGATGAATTGTCTACACTTTGAATCTATGAACCATTATGGTACTTAATATGCAACTGAATATTACTTTATCAAATGTAGCAGTCTATTAAATTGATTGCACATTGCAATAACAGTAATTTGGGTTTTGCTTGTTACCCCATACACTCTAAGCTTACAATCAGTGAGTTAAATCATTCCTGCATTGTAAGATCTCTTCTCTAAGCTTTGACACAGTTACAGTCCCCTGAAATCTCGCTGCCTCTTGACGGTGTGTGAGTGTGCAGCAGGGCTTTGTATTCTGATGAGAAGTTTATGTGGGGGAAGGTTTATAGCTGTGAAGGTAAAACCCACTGCAGTTTATCCCAGTCCTGGCTCCCTCTTGCTGCATGTCTCATTAATGGATCTCATTCCTTTTATAAGTGGACATGATTAAAAGATTTCACCTTTTCAAGAAGGAACATCACAGCCAAGATCTCTAGGTTTGTTTTATACTCCGACTGATTAAATTATGCTATTGATTGTGTTCTAATAATGCACTGTTTATTAATATAACTGTTGTGCGAATAGTTATTTTTACGTTTCCTATTTTATTAATCATTATTAAAAATGTAAGCGTTATCTTGTATGATATTTAATGACAATTATCTTACTGATGTGCTAAAAAATGGGATTATTCAGGACAAGTTGAGAAAAAAATATCCATCCTTGTGCCTCTTTAATGGAGGCTTCACTTATATATTGAATTATTTACCATTGTATATTTCATACATGTTACTTGCACAGTTATAGAATTGATTTTTTTTTTGTACTGTAATATTACATTTCCTGGAACAGTAATTTCTGGTATCGTTAGGTATAAACTATTGCTCTAAAAAAATTAGTAGTGTTATAATAATATTGGCTTAAACTTACCGTTCAAGTTAATTGACTTGTCATCATAGTGAGATATCCGAATGCTGGTATTCAAGAAAAGTAAACTTTAAACCATTTGAATTAAATGGTCCAACACAGCCTACACCTTCACTCATGTACACATACATTAATCTGACAAATATTATCTGTTTCTGTTTGTTTCTACATCTTTGTAAAGCTAGTGAATATTTTTGTCATGCTTGGCTGCTTTTAAACTCTGAATATGTTTTACTGAATATGATTATGGATGTATATTCTTGGTGTATAGTTTGTTTTGATGAACAATTACATATCCACACTTCCTCGGGTGCACTTAAAGTTTGTCAGGTTAAATTCTAATTTATAAGATAACATGTATTAAAACCAAATTAAACCTTATCATTTACTAATAATTTTTTTGTTATGGCTACAGTTGTTTCAGATTTCATTTTCTATTTTACCAACTAGGCATGCTCTTCTTGCTGATCTCCCCCTACTGTGAGAGTAAATTAATTACTCTAGATAAAGCAACAAGTCAGATAGAAGGACTATGAATAGGCATCTTTGTCTACAAAGAGCAACGTCCATTATCTAACATGAATTTAGATTATATTTATAATAACCCGTTCCAATTCATCTAATTTACAGGTAAGGTTTTTATTACTACCATAAATGGCTCATTTGTATCTTAATCACAATTATTTAACACTATTTTTTTATATAACTACCAATTGCTAATAATTTTATTTATATATTGAACCATAGAAGATCACAACATTTTAATTGGATTTGATAAAAGACAGAATTACATTTGCATTGTTCATTCATTCTGTTATTTCGTTCTTATTCTTTATTTATGTAATGAACCTTGATTTTGTTAATTAATTTAACATTCAAGGGTTTGTTATTCATGTTATCATTTATTTTATGCAAACACAAAATGATAATAATATTATTTGTCAGAATACAGTATTTTATATTTGCTAAATAATTGCTTTTTTTCAGATAGACTTTGATAACTGATTTTGCTTGGATGATGTCAAGACATTTGATTCACCATTGTATTTACCATCTTACAGTGCCTTTTTTTTTGTCAATGAATATCTGTAGAGATCAGGGACGTGAGCTGTGAATATCGTACTGTGCATTCAGAGCAGATTTAAAGAGGCGCTTGTGTTTTTTCTATACATGGAGTCAACAGAATAATCTAAAGAAATATAAGTACTAGTAGAGCACAAAAATGACCCTTTGCAAAACTATAAAGTCAACATATGTGCATGATGGACTCTAAACCGCTTGTGCTCTATCATGTTTAAATTAATTTGCATTGTAAAATACCCATGTAGGTATATGATAATACAAATAAAGCATTCTTCTGTGCATAATAATAATACACAATGTACAAATCTAGTTCTTGTTTCTTGGAATACCTGGTGTGAATATTGTCTGTAGTCTGTAATGAAAACCTGTTGTCTCATTTCCCTTGTCATTAAAAATGTATAAAGTACACATGTCATGTAAACCGTTAATTGCAGATATACAGTTAGCCTCTTAGTTATTTGCTTGTTATGCACAAAGTTTGTTTTAACAAGGTGGAGCAGATTAGTCCTTCTTTTATAACTTATGTATGTGGCTTTCATCAATTTTGCATAGTCTAAATACATTAATTTTATTGTTATCCTTTATTTATAGAGCACTCA